>SNQN01007853.1:0-31583 GCA_008642245.1 Bassia scoparia | reverse complement strand
TAACTCAAGCAAAGACTATATTTATATACAAAACCCCCTTAATTGCAAGATACCACCTGATATACCTGTGTTCTTTTTATTATTGCTTTTATTAGTTGTCAAATATGTATCTATTAATTTTATTTAATTAATTGATTTTTTATTTTTTTTTTTAAAAATCATGGCGTGAGGATGCGTGGGAGAGGATAAATCATGAAGTGGCCAGCTATTAGCTAAGGGGAGGGGGGTTGTATTTTTGCTAGGTGGGGGGCATTGTACAATAATTTGCGTATTTAGGCAGTCTGAAGTTGTGTCGATATCTGTTAACCTTGACGTTCAAGTTCAGTGAAGCACGTTGACTAGAGATGAGAGCCTATTTCCCCTTAGTTTTGCTAAATTATCTCCACGTTACTTTTCTTGTAGAAACAAGAGGTCTTAAGGGCGAAGAAGAAACAGTTGAGATTCTTTGTTTAATACTTTTAACTCGATCTAAAGTAATCCATGACTGATTATTTTGTTAATAAGTTCCGCGATCAGATTTGAATGCTAAGTTAGAAGTGACCGGTCGTATACATAATTATTATTAAGGCGTTCTTATTCGGCATGTAAGTCGGGCCAGTGTCACTTTTCATTCAATGTGGGTGTTCCATGTGGATCATATTGTCCAATAGAATTGCTCCATATTAGGATATCATCATCATCATGCATATTATTATTATTTATTTATTATTATTTTTTATTATTATATTAATTATTATTTTTATTATTATATATTATTATTATTATTATTCTTTATTATATTTTATTTTAATTTATATTATTATTATTATTGATTATTATGTTTTTATTATTATTATTATTATATATTTTTATTATTATTAATTATTATTATATTATTCTTTTATCATTATTTTAATTATTATTATTTTATTATTTTTTATTATTATTATTAATTATTTATTATTATTCATTATTATAGATGATTTATTATTATTTTTTTAATTATAGTTAGTATTATTTTTTGTTTCTTATCTTATTATCTATTATTTATTTACTTATATACTATAAACTATTCCCTACGAATCTATAGTCATTCCCTTGTAGCTCTAATTTGATTTTCCCATTTTTTCTCTAGCCTCCCGTGACATTGTCATTGCTGATACTTTTCTATAATTCCGATTGAAACTAAAGCAAAAATAGACAATAATTTCAATTTTTCCTCTCTGTGGTCTTCTCTAACAGTTGAGCTTTACTGAAATTATTTGTTTCATCTTCTTTTATCATTCATTTAACACTGAGTTTTTTATATTAGTCATAATATCCTAACTGTACCAATAGATTTATTGTTACATTCAATGTATATTTTTGTGGACAACAATATTTTATATATGGATAGTATTTTATTATACATTATAATTCTAGACTTTTCAAAATTGGACTAGTGCATGTGTTGGTTGTCTTCTCTTTACTTCTCTCTCTGTTTTTTCAGGCAATATTTGTGAGTTTTTTGTATTATGATTATAATGTTTCTTTTTTTGCTCTTTACAGATTGTCAATGTGGGTTTCTTCAATTGAAAATTTAACCCTTTTCATACTAATAATATTATTTACAGTGGGTTTTTGAATTAATTATTTTTGTTGTCTTTGAGTTGTCAATTTTGTATTTGCATGCTTTTTTTTGGTTAGTTGATTGTTTTGCATATATTTTAACAATATTATTAAAAGGTGTTATCTATTGGTATGTGTATATTGTAATTGTTACTTGCAATTGTGGATTTGGTTTCTTTCAATTTAATTACTATTCATGAATGCATATGCGTTGTTGTTTATTGATACTTGGCATGTATATTTGGATGTGGTTAGTGGCGTATAGCTGTGTTTGGGTCATGTATAAATTAAGTAATATATGTATCCCTCTAATTAAAGTTCTTACACTACTCTCCCGCTCCTCAATTACTGCGCTTTTTGTACATTTTTTGCTCGCACACACGCTGTTGCTCTGTGATCGGTTTGTTGTGTCCTGTAAGATATCAGGGTCAGTAGACTACGTACAATGCCTTCCGGTGTCGAGATGTTTGCCCCATTTCTATCCACCACGACGGCTTGGGCTTTTAATTACTGTCGAATGCACTACAACGTGTTTCTCATTCCACTGGATTATGTTGTTATTTAAGTGATATTTATCTTGATTTCCTATATTTATGTATATAATTTCTTTTTAGATTCCTCCAGATATTTTGGCTATTTGTTTTGATTGTAAACAATAGTTAATGTTCTAGATATAGTTTTTTCGGGTTTTTCCTTTGTTTTATCATTATTTATTAGGTTATTTGGTATTGGAATGGTTTTTTAATTTGGCTTTATAAGCTTAAAGCTCTCTTATTCTATAAATGTTTGTTTTGTTCTTTAGTGTGTTTGGATAATGGATTTAGGTTGCCTCCAATATAGATTTGGTATGTTGATTATCGATTTTTTGTATTTTCATTTGCAAGTCAATTCGGAGAAATCTTAAGCGTACGATGCTGTTTTCTAGTTAGAAATGGCCTAAGAGGGGTATGGTGTAGTCAGGAGGACAAAAGAATAATGTTTGATTCATGCTTTTTTTTAAAAAAAAAAATCTTGCTTGTATGATCTTGTTTTTGATATTTCGAATTGCAATTTGATTTCGTTTTTTTTTTGATTTATCTATAAAGTTATGTTTCGCATTCGTCGGAATTGGTGCGATTTACTCGTGTAATGAAACTAGATCTGCGTATGAAGCTTCAATAATTTGGGTCATATGTCGCCGTGATTTGGATACCACGTTAGGATGCTTCGAGATATGGCTCTAAGAAGAGGACGATTCAGCTGCTTAAAGTGTATCGATCCGATCGTCTGTGGTCGAGGCTCGGATTTTCATTTTGAGTCGACATTTTATATTGGTTTTAATGAGGAGATTGTTTAGCAGCTTAGTTTAATTAGGACAATTTCTTGTTGTATGTTTTTTATACTAGTTTTGGGAGGGCGATATTTCCTATATCCTAATTCTATGTTAATTTTATTTTTTCATTCTAATTATTGAATTCGATGTTCTTGTGAGGAGAATCAAATTATCAGTTTCTATTGTTAAGAATGAAATCCTAACTGTTAGTGTGACTTTTCAATAGTAATTCTTGTATTCATTTCATATGTTTTTAGGCAATTGCAGTATTAAAGTTTCTCTTTTGGTATGGTATTCTTCTCTTTTTAATCTTGTTTTTCTCAATTGCTTTTAATTGTTTATGTATTTGATTATTGCTTTCAATTGTTTTAGGTTTTTTTGATTATTGTTTTAAATTGTTCTACGGTTTTTTATTATTGTTTTATTGTTCTATCTGTGATTATGTTTCCAATGAATCATTCATGTTTATTCAATTTATGAGCGAGTAGTCTAATTTTGAGCGATTTGGGGATCTATAAGGCATATGATTGACTTACTAATTGGTTTGATTAATTCATGGTTTGGCTTTTATCACATCCTATTGATTGTTATTCCATGAAGTTATAATTTGTAGGCCCTTTGCTTAATTGTTAAATCTGATTAGTACAAGTCTCTAGATCTAGCGATTGAGACTTAGAACAAGATTAAATCATAGTAGATCATGAAGACTTTCTAGGTCAGGAGTAGGTTAGGAAGTGTTTAATGTTCAATTGATCGAGAGAGCTTTGATCTGTTTGATTTGCATGTTATGAATTGTTGATGCAATTTAGTTAATTTCGGTATAGGCTTGTTGCGCCGAGTGAACCATGTCTAGATTCTTTAATTTATAGCTTAATTCTTTTGATAATTGTTGTCATTAGTTCTAGTTGATCACACAATCAATCAACTTTCATATCTTTTACTTTATGATCTTTATTCAATTAGGTTCAGTAGTAGTTGTTTCTCAGTGGATAGATCTCATTCAATAGCTGCGGTTAGTTCTTCATAGGTATCTGAGTTTGATAGGTAGCGATTCACAAGCTGTCAAATTTTTGGGCGTTGCCTATGTAAACTCGCTTTTTGGTCTGTAACTCCTGTTCCGCCGGGTGGCATGCACGGGATATGTAATTATTGATTTAATTGTTTGGTTAGACTTATTGTTTTCTGTTTTGTCCTTTGAAGCTAAGATTCGTTGTTCTTGCAGGAAAGTATGTTACGAGCGCGTTTTTGTGAATGCCAGGTTTTGCTCTTCGAACTTGGTGGGGTTTTGATTACCTGACGACCAGAGTGAGCGAGTATATAGATGGAGACTCCGTAAGGCGATTGATTTTAGATTCTCCATTCTGTCAGTTTCTGATCCTATAGGCTCACGAAACAATCTAGAAGGGGAAATCACATTCAGTGAACACGAAGTAGTCCATCTGATTCTGAAGATATGGCTCAAGAAGATCTCTTTTATGGACCTACTCTACTCTGGTGTGGAATAGAAAGTCTTCCGACTGGTACATTTACTCTAGAGGCAGCACTCAGAACTCTTATTAGTTCATCTCTGAATCACAATGCACTGGCTGTTGAATATGATGATGTATTCGCAAACTTAACTCAATTTGGAGGAAATGCAACCTGAAGGATCTTAAATTTGTATATTCTCTATTACTTCCTCCATATGTGGCATATATTAAGATGCTGAGTTGGCTTCGATCAGCTTTTCGTGTTAATGGTCTTTTCCTTTCATATTGCGAGAACACGAGCTCGATTATGGCTGCGCTTGATGCAGCTTTGCTCATGGGATTGGAATGCATCTCTCTTGCGTTATTCAAGAAATATAATCTCTAGAGACTGCAAATCGAGGCAGGTCCAATACCTTTGAGTAACTTTCTAGCAGGACATTTTGAGTAATTTACATGAAGACATTGGGAGGTTATATAAGATACATGTGTTTGTCTCATCATGTGCTGGAATTGGTCTTGTGCTGGGTTGTCAGATTTTTCTAATAATGGTTTGAAACAGTGAGATCTCGTGATTTACTTTACTCGATTTCTGAAGATAATGGGATAGTGTTACATGAGTCAACTAATAATGCTTAGAGAGCTTTTGGTCACTTAATGGAAATAGATTGAGAGGGTGAGTCGGAATTTCATAATGCTATATGCATCCTTCGAGTGTGACGAGAAGAAGGGCAAGCTGAGGTTAATCAGAATATTTAATTGGCAGCGGGGAAATCATTAGATTCGGTCATGCAACATCGAGAGTTGGGCATCATATTGTAATTGGGATACAGCAAGAGACTACTTATGTTTGCGAGGCTATGTTTTTGAGGGCCGACGTGAATTGTTCTGGATGTGATATAACTTGTTGGGGCATGGGGCATTCTATGATTGAGTGGATATGTAATTCCTAATTGGATCAGTTGACGCTTGTGGCAAAACCGTCGAATCCCTAAAATTGGAATATCCAGCCACATCACACTGGATGGCATGAGAATATCACATATCGTCCTATATCAAGAGTACAGTGTTTGCATCTCAACAGTTTACATGCAAAGCGAAAAGCAGCAGCCTCTAGTAGGGCACACCAGCATTTACAAGCCACGATTACCCCCTCATAGAAGCCGTAGTAAAATCAGCGTAACCATGAGTCAGCATGCGAGGCCGGCTTACTGCGATGATCGCATATGCTGAGGTTGTAAGTAGATGCAGTGATTGAATTATGTCAGAAAAAATATTGCACAGTCCAAATTCGAGATTATTTTCAAAGTTAACTTCTTATGTCTTAATCATCATGCTTATTTGAGTCAAAAGTTGAATACTTCAAATGGCGGCTAATTGGCGTGCATATCTAAATGCAAGTTGTACAACAATTCTGTGAATTTTAGGCACTGATGTGGTTTCCGTTCCTCTCTTCACAACCGGCAACAGAAAGGAATGTGTAATGCGATCACCTTTAGTGGCACTAGTTAGTAGATCCCCATCTGCAGTTGCTGGTAGCTGAAGTGCATCTAAGAATTGTTGTTGCTGAGAAAGTAGGGATGGAGAGGGCAAAGAAGTTGTGCAATGTGATAAGAAGGAGGGCAGGAAAACGTCCTATTGTGGTGGCCGCATCCCTCGAGAAACATGGGCTTTCGCCCATCGGGCTTCATAAGGAGGGGCGTTGCTCAGCTCAGTGTCATAGGAGTTCGCAGCAATGGGAATTCGATCGCAATGTGAATGCGTTGTGGTGTGTCGTGAATTGAGGGGGTTTCTGTATCTTTATAGCTCATATTTATAGTGCTGATAATTAGTGTTAACTTATGGACGCACGAACATTGGTGCAAATATGGCCCAGTCCAATCAAGGTAAGTTGTAGGGTTTCGGGAATGGCTTAGAAATAGATCTGTACGCATTCGCGAGATGGGCTTTTGTAGGCCTCTACTCGGGGTTCAATAGATTAGTGTTCATAGATATACAATGTAATTTAAGAAGCCTAATTTTTTTGACAATTTGAAATAGCGCATTGAATATGTACTAGGTATTGGGATGCTCTTGACCAGTGTTGCTATTATGAACAACGAAGACTTTAATTGGATAAGATGGATACTTTTGTTGTTAGTAACTTGAATACAATGTTATAAGGGTGTTAGAAAGCGGACTCGTGAATGTATTCATTGTACCATTGGATTATATCGTCGACTTTTAGAATGTGAACGATTACTCCGCGTTTGCTCTCTATAAAAAATTATTCAAGTGTGATAGAAGATATATATACACGACACTCGCCACGAAAGGTCTAGTAAAGCATGATAATATAATATGTGGCCCGTGTTCTTATCTTTGTCTTTCTACTTGTCACTGCTTAATTTTAAAGAGACTAGTGAAAGATAAATTATTAGAAAAAAATCAAAGGATGCTTTAGACGACTTGATTGGGCTTAATTGAGAACAACAAACGTGGTATGTTATTGCATAATTAATATGTATCCATAATGAAAAAGCAAAACCATGGAAAATGAAAATATGAATAAATTACATATTTACATTGAAGACGATTAACAATGAGTTTCTTTACTACATATCTATCATTGAATTAAACTCAAATAAATGGTTATCAATATGTAATGTAGAGAACATAAGGAATTGAAAAAGAGTGAAAGAGAGTTTTTGGTATTGAGATAATACTCAGATTTTATAAATACCTTATTGTTTATGCTTGTTGCATATCGTGGTGTTCATGCTAATGCAAGTGAGAAAGAAGAATCGGCTGCTTGCATTGGAAACGATGTGTTTTGATGTTTGTGAGTTATAAATTGGGTTAGTGTGTCTCTTGTTAATGTGACTTGCTTGGAAGTTAGTGAATTTTTGTTAGGGTATGAAATGGTGAAGGTAGTGTTTAAAAGTGTAGATTGGCGAGGAGTATTGTGCGTATAACAGAAGTGACATGTTGGCATAAAGTCGTGTATAAGATGTGCACGTACTAGAAAGCCGTGAGGGTATAGAAAGTCGTTTTCGTATTTCGCTGCGTATATCCCGAAACTGAGCGCAGTATTTATATAGGCACGAGGCTAAACGAGCAGGCGGAATAAAAACGTCGTCACTTTATATTGCGTCTGAAGTGTTGCTTAATAATGCTAGATATAGCGTATATACGCAGGTGAGCAGAGGTATATAACTGCCTTCTTGACTTTGCTAAAGGTTTCACACGTGTATATACGCTTTACTTCTCAAATTTGTTTAGATTTTTTTTGGCAAAATCGTCGTGTATGAGGGTGGCGTATATAGCTGGCCCATACCTTGGAATGGCTCGTATATAGCCTTGCGGTGCAAGCGACCGTATATATACGCTCGCACGTTATGCTCTGCTGATATATAGATGGACTTCCGGTGATATTGATTTCGTATTTTTTCCAAGTAGAGAATCGAAATATTTCCTCGGATTTCCTTATTCGTTTATATTGTGATTATCTCTTTGATTTTATTGATTTCGATTTATTCAAGCTTTGCAGATAGCTATCTTCTAATATGCTCTCAGAAGGATTTCTAGAATGTTTCTAGGGTTCACGTATTTCTCCGGATTATTCTAATTATTGTGATTTCTGCGTATTTCTGCGTATTTAACATTGCAAATTCATAGAAAATCATTAGAAAATAGAAAATAATTTATAGGCGGATCAGAAAATGGTTACGACATGATAGAAACAAAAGCACGGAAATCGCAGCTTAATATTGAAATTGAAAACCTTTGAGTTTTATTCGAGAAACGAAGGAAAATATGTTTGCCTTTAAGTGCTTGTCATAATTCGAGTAGGAACTGACGTATTTCAACGTTTCGTGAGCTTCCAAAGGATCTTCTGAGTGAAACAACGGAGAGGGTATGTTTCATACGGATTACTATTTGGGGAGCAATTTCAGGTGTCTACAGAACCTTGACTGAGTCTGAAGAGACGATAGTTTGTAAGAGAAAGTCAAGTTAGCTCGTTCGGGACGGAGAGCACTAGGTTCTGCGACCTGAGTTCCTTTTTCGCCGGTACGATATGCAAAACCGAAGGTTAGTTTTTACTGTAGCGTGTCCATGGGGTTGATGTGCTTGTGGGGTGGGGGGTCCTGAGTCTTGAGCGTTATTCCCCACCGTTCGCTATGGAGAAATGCAGGGTGTCCCTGCTTTCCGAAGCAGAGCATGACTTGAAATGATAGCCTATAGGATTAAGGGTAACCTTGGTGACGAATAGTGTTTTTATGTCTACGTGAAATTTGATGCAATGTTGACTTGTAATTGTTGGATTGAGATAGGAGAGTGGGCAAATTCCATGTGGTTTTTGAAAGAGTCTTTGAATTTGGAAGGGCCTTGTCTGAGTCTGGTTCCAGACATAGTTTGAAAGAGGTATTGAATTTGAATGGTCTTGTTAGTCTGGTTCTAGACATGGTTTTGAGAGAGTCTTTTGAAGGTCTTTGTTATTTTAGATGGTTTGAGAGAGTCTTGAGGAGTGTTCTAGTTGGTTTAAGACTATTGAGAGAGTCTTTGTCTAGGTCTATTCTAGACATGATTTGAATTGTCTTGTTATGTTGATTCTGACAAGATTGAGAGAGTCTTTGAAAGGTGGCTTGTTAGGTCTGGTTACGACATGTTTGAAAGTGGCTTGTTCTAGGTCTGGTTCAGAATGATTTGAAAAGTGTCTGTTAGGTCTGATTCTAGACATGATTTGAAAGTGATGTTAAGGTCTGATTCTAGACTGATTTGAAATTTGTCTTTAATTTGAAAGAGTCAGTCTAGTTGGTAGACTTGTATTTGATGAGTGGTCTTTGTCTAGTCTGATTCTAGAATATGAAGTGATTGAATTTGAAGAGTCCCAGTTAGGTTGCGTTTAGACTTGATTTGAGAGTGTTTGTTGGTCTGATTCTAGACATGTTGAAAGTGACTTTATGATTTGACAGAGTAGTCTAGGTCTGGTTTAGACATGAGGAGATAACTAGGTAAATGCCTAGTGACAGGTGTCAATTGAAGAGTGACTTAAGAAAGGTGACGTTTGGACGAGACTTGACGTGCTTTGATTTGGAAAGAAGACAGGGTCAAAAGTGAATTTTCAAAATTTCCTCTTAGATGAATGATTTGACAGTAATGGCTTAGAGACAGAAGCTCCCAGCTGGAATTAGGAGCATGATGAGAGCCCAGCGGATCTTTGAGACAATGTGGTATTTACCGGTTTAGAGTCACATAGAGAAGGTGTAGTTGTGTGGATGAGTCCAAAGTTACTGACCAAGGTCGGTGCTTTTAATTTTTGGAATTGAGTATGAG
Organism: Bassia scoparia; assembly: GCA_008642245.1. Classification (NCBI taxonomy): domain Eukaryota; kingdom Viridiplantae; phylum Streptophyta; class Magnoliopsida; order Caryophyllales; family Amaranthaceae; genus Bassia; species Bassia scoparia. The sequence continues at coordinate 21,902 of SNQN01007853.1, read as the reverse complement.
TCTTGAAGGTGACAAGAATAGGCTTGTTGAAAATAAAAAAGGGTAAATTTGCTGACTGAGGAGTCAGATGTGGCTAGAAGACGCGAGTTGGCTTGATTTGTTCAAAATGAGTTATGTGGGGTTCTAACTGGCAACATAATCGAATTCTTAGCAAGTCAAAGACTCAAGAGCCTCATATGATTTTGTTTGCTGATCTGCGGTCGAACCTCGGAAGAGGCTTCCTAGTATCTTACAGCATCAGACCAACGTAGTTTGGTGGTGATTTTGAACATGCCTCGGTGGAGCGGGCTTTTGTGGTTATGGTGAGGTGTGTGAGGTTGAAAGGCTGATGAGTGCCCAGGTGCGCGTGTGCTTTTAAGATCTTGCTTTTTTAGGCTTATCGCTGGTTTCAAGTTGGGCTTTGGACAAAAAGGGCTTTGTCCAAAGGAGGATTCGACCAGATGGGCTCTCGTCCTGAAGAGGATTCGACTTAACGGAGCTCTCGTCTTGAAGAGGATTCGACTTGATGGAGGCTTCACCTAACACCTGAAACAAAGGAGATAATCTATCGATTATTCCCCCCTCCAATGCTTAAGTCAGCCAATGAAAAAGGAGGAAAGAGAGTAAATGAAGTGAGGTAAGAGAATCTCCCTTTTTGGTGAAAAGACTGTAGTGATGTGATTGATGTGAGGAGTAAATAAGGTGTGTTGGGAAAGGTGCAATTATTGGGGTATTTATACAGTTCCTAAGAATTGTATCTACCAAATCYTATGATGACACGTGGCTCTAGACCATAGGTCATGAATAGTGGGCTGGCTTTTCCTTTGCCATATAAGGCCCATGATGATGTTTCTAAGGTTTTTCAAAACTGGAATTATTCCCTCATGAATGTCTAATCAATGACCTAATGATGAACAATCACTTGATGCTTAGTTTTCCATTTCAGATGACACTTGGCACGATTGTTAGGGTTCCAAGTCATTCCTCTTGTCATCACACATGTCACGTRAGAAGGCTGTCACGTCACCTTTTRGTAACACATGTGGCATCCTACTGGGATGCCACATCACCTCTTCAGYACATATTGGTACTTTTCTAGTTAATATTTTTTTTGACAAGGGAAAAAGGAGACTTAACTCTCCATAAAGTWYTGAGGACTAATACAATTAAAACAGTGGAAATTCTTTAAAAGTTCTATAGCTCGAGTTCTGGCCACATCGCTCTCGTCGTCTAGAGTTCCCTCCGTAAAAGCCTTTGAATAATTTGCGTTATTGCAATGCCAGACAATGTGACGATCTTGACTTTTCCAAGCGTGTTCAAAGCTTTCAGTCCTTAGGAGAGGGCGTGAAAATTGTTTTTCACTTTCTTTTGCATAATCTGTTACCAATCTCCCTGCCCTCTAGCGTAAGGATCCAGTGAATCTTAAAATAATTGTTTCCCATGTGTTTGACTTTAACTTGCAAGAAATTAGTGTTAGTGCAAATTGTAGGGTTGTCATGCTTCAGCTTGGAGGTTGTAGGCGCCTTTGCCTTATCTGCCTTTTTGTGCCGGTACAATGGAACCACTTTAGTTTTCATACTCCCATCTAGCTTTCTCATCAGACCATACGAGATGGGGGTTGTTCCTCCCATAACCAATCCGTTTCGCTACCACCAGATGTGCTTTAGCATTTGAATGAACAATAGAACCAAGCCATTGTTTGTGTTATCTGTCTTGTAAAGGTAGATGAGCCAATTTCTTATCCAATCACCTATATGAGTGGTCTCATGGTCTCCTATGTTTATTCCCACCCTGCCACACTTCCAAATCCTTCTGGTCACCTGACAGTCTCTGAAAAAGGTGTGACATTAATTCCACAGGGCCATGATCAAGGAGCTCTCTACAGAGCCCATAACTATGGTTCTCCCCCACTCTTCTCTTCCTGATTTCCCATTCCAATAGGGAGGGCATCGTTTAGAATTTTTCAAATGAAAATCTTTGAGTTATTATCGATATCAATACCCTAAGGAAACTTAAGGGATCTGATCTTTTTCCTACCCGTCACAGGTGTCTTTTTAATCCTACTCMGTTGTCTAAGAAAATTGTACCCGCTTTTTACAATATAGATTCCATTACGTGTGTCGGTCCAGTATAGAACATCATCGAGGTCAGCCATTAGGGGTTCGATCTGGAGGATTTTCCTAGCAGAAGGCGAARCAAAGATCTCCCGGATCTGATTATGATCCCATTCATTATTCTCAAAAAGAAGGCTAACCTTCCCCCCGTGTATAATATCCCTTAAGTGTTCAGTATCAATCTCACAAACCAGCCTTGAACTTCACCTAGACCCACAAGATCCCCAGATATTTGGCTCTTACTTTCATTCCTGATCCTCCAAGCACTAGACCACACTATGTATTCTTTGAAGACCCATTAATGCATGCACATAACCCAAGATGCCAATCTATTTTCCAGTCCGAAAGAGAAAAAGCTTTCTTGACTCACTTGTACTTTTCCCTGTAAATATTTTAGCTGAGGTGGATCGTATTGACACATAGTATCACTCCAATCTTGCTCATAAGGAGGCTCTTTATAGATAATAACATCTTAAATCCACAGACCAAACCCCTTCCGTCTTTCCCAAGTTAGTTGTTTCCAACTTCTCCAGTAGATGAACGGAATATATCAAACGTAACCAAACCACCAGAATTGGCTATGATGTATTCATTTACACAATCCCTTCGGAATTTCGAAAGATCGATACGAAATGATTTCCTAGTGTAGAAAGTACCGAGTTTGTATGAAATGGCAAGATCCCTTGCATTATAAAAATTGAGTTCTAACTCTTCGCCTGCCCTCGACCTAGTAATTGATGATGCTTCTAAACAATCTCTTTTTTACTCAACCCGAAATCGTTGGATTCCAAGGTAGGTATTATAGAGACGAAGAGATTGACATTTCAAGCATTTTCTTCCAGCGATGTCCTTAATAGCTATGCTACACCTAATAATTAACCATGATAGTACCACTATACCTTTGTTTATAAGTTAACTATGTTTGATGTGGCACGCGAATGCGTGCTAGACGTATAAAATTGTAATATTCATGTAAAAGATTATTAATATAGAATGTATTTAATTAAAGTTTATAACGATTAGCAAATACAATTTATCTAAAATTGTAATTATGTTGTAAATAAATGTTAACCATGAAGATTCAATATTATACCATATGTTTTTCAATTCATTGACTAAATATTCATTGATTACTAATTATGTACATAATTAAGTCACAATAATAATGAAAATTTCCATTTTAAATTTCATATAGTAAGGGTTAGTTGTTAGGCACATTCATTCAAAAAAATTTAAAAATTCAATTTAAGGTTATAAGGCATTTAAGAGGGGGCAACTTCCCGTACCCTTCCATATACATATAATATATAGATATACATACAACTATAATGGTGAGTTTATTACTTTATTTACTTATATTGTTTAGAACTCGTGCGATGACGGGTATTTTCTAATTAGTAGAAAATATTATGAAACTCTATACGAAGTTAGATTTTTATTTTTGATTGTGTACTTGGAACTGTTTTAGTGTGTAACTTAATAGAATGTAACACACGAAGCTTGAAGAGTGAAATATAAGAGCAGGTTTGAGTGATAATGTTTAAGTAAAATGTTATATTGACATGATATATAAGAGAAAAGATTAGTAAGATTTGTCTTTGCTATGGAAAATCAATTTTTATAGAAGGTTTTATCTTATATTTCTTAACTTAATAGTTTTATTTAATTTGACTTGTTTACGTAGAACTACCGTGAAATGTAATTAATCTTAGCAAAGTTATCAAATACTTTAACGTCTACTTAAACGTGTCATCAAGATTAGGGACGATCAAGGTTAAAAAAATTTTTTCAAGCAAGAAGAACTGGTGTATTGACGAACTAGATTGACTGATTGTACTAGGGTGCAGTTGGCCAGGGAATGTGCCTTAGATGAGATGTTGTATCACCTAAAAGTTTGAAAAGGACATGGAATCCTAATAAATAGAGAAGATAATATTATATGTGCAAGTTTCAGGGCTAACGATGAAATGTTAGGATGTTTAGGAGATAGTCCTAGATGGTTCATGTCGAATTCGGGTGCAAATATACACAAGAATAAAAATAAAGAGTTGGTGAAATCTTGTAAGAGACTTAGATACTTGAAATAAATTCATGCAAAAATGTGCATACAAACATAGTAGCATGGATTGTGAGTTACTGTCCGTCATTGATGAGAAAACTCATCTCACCATCGCACACATATCCAGAGAAGGAAAAGAGGGATTATTTCTAGCATCAAGGTTGTCTTGWTTAAAAGGGAGTATACCTCAGTTGGGTTTAGGAGTGGAAGTTGTCAATCGAACTACTTAAATGTTTTGGTGCTCCCCCTTATGCAAAACATTTATGTAGTTGAACCAGCTATTCGAGATTTTTCATTATCTGCAATGGAATAACTGATTTTGTTTATCCCCTTAAAACTGTTTAAATTAATCATTTGGTTGAATAGTTAGGTGGTGATCAAATGAAGTTACATGAAAAGGTGCACAATTCTGGCAGACTGCAAGTAATTTCTTGGCTAAGAGGCCAAAACAGTCCCTGGTTACAGACACATGGATGTCACTAGAAATATATTCAAAGACACCATATCAGATTCTTCAACAATAAAGACTAAAGAAGTATCACCAACTACTACAACTTGAGTCACTGCATTCTTTGTTAACCTTGCTTAATTATGAAGGAGGTTTTGCAACAAATCTATGTGAAACAAAGTAGACCAGAGATAACTAGGTAATGTCCAAACCATGCTCTATTTAACAAAATTTGCCTTAAGAAAATTGTTAATAGAATTTCAAATAATTGTACTGTGAAACTTATGATCAAAAGTCAAAAGCAGATATTCTACAAAATCACAAGCAAAATCGTTTCCACTGCTCGTCACAAATTGAWACTAGATTTGAATTCCAAATTGAAATTAGGGCTTCATAATTACATTTTGTTTGAAATTGAAGTAGCATTGTGTTGTATATTGTCTTACGCCAATAAACAACTCAATTTCGAATATTTTATCTTCTTTTATTATTTGAGTCAGTAAAAGTTCAACAAGGGTAAAGTCTCATTTTCTTTGAATTTTACCTTGGTTTTCTAGTATTTTGTATTAGGTTGTGTTGGACTATTTGAGATGTAATTTTTTTTTTTTTTACGGGGAAACACACTAAAAGATTTTATTAATGAGAATCTGCGAATACATCACTAGTGACCTCGGGGGGCACTTCTTCAATCCAAACATGTAAACTCGAAACAGACCGATTAAGTCTTGCTAACTTATGAGCAACTCTATTTCCGTCTCTTCTCACAAAAGAATATGAAACATTATTACACATACTAGCATACATCTTAATATCTTTAACTAGCAAACCAAACATAGACAAGTTGGTACGATTTTTAGCAAGCGAATTGATGAGCTTCAAACAATCTGATTCCAAGATGAGGTCTCTTATACCAGCCTCCCATGAAGATTTGACCAATAATCTAAGGGATAGAGCTTCTGCTATATCAGGTGGGACATGTAGAACCATAGTTTGAGTTGTGTTGAGATCCTCTAGAGTTGTAAATGGTAAAGTTGGTGYAGTTGTACGATGGAGAATCTTATATTATATTATATTATATTATACTTTTATTTTTTGCAAGTAAAATGAGTTTAGTCATTGTTTTGCAATTGAATGATCTAGATTCGTTGAACTCCACAACTCCACCAATTTATAACTCTAGAGGATCCCAACCCATTTGAGTTAAAGCTAAAATCATATCTCCTGCTGAATCTCTTACAACTCCTCCAAGCCCCACTATTTCACGCACCCGTACATTTTAAGTTCCTAACGCCCGGAACAATACCCATTGACGGTGGTTGCCACAAAACAGTAGCCTCACCATACCCCTCCGTAGCCACACCAACAAATGCATTAGCAGCTTCATATTCTCCGATCAACCCTTGAATCTTCATTAACAGCATGGGAATTGGCATTAGCCTTRGTTCAAAACACCACAAATTGCGCCTTTTCTAAATAAACTAAGCTATGCACCAGAAATTCGACAAGCATTCTTGACTATCGTATTGTCGACTCAATGATTCCAGTCATGCTCCCATATCATTGCAACTGTCATCCTTAATTTCGAGCCCGATGGTAGAAGTTTGCCAAATTAGTTGAGCAGAGTGACAATTAAAAATGGCATGAGCAAGAGACTTCTCCGCATACATGACATATCTCATCAATCATAAGACCCCTTTGATGAAGCTTGCAACGTACTGGAAGGCTTTGGTGAATCATTTTCCGCACAAAATACGCACTTTGAAGCCGAAGACGTGTTCACATACCTATCACGCAAAGCAACGAAGTATCCACTTCGAACCGAGTAATTCCCATCCTTCATGTATGCCCAACACCACCCATCCTCAAATTGGAACATAGGAAGCTGAATGGACTTGATCTTATTCACCTCCCATTCTGTAAAAAGATCATTGACAAGTCCTCCATCCACTCACCATCTTGGAAAAGGTCTCGTACCAAAATCAGAGCAGTAGCCTCGTCTTGCTGTTTTGATATGACACGAAAATTAGGCAAGTTTGGAATCCACGGATCCGTCCAAACATCCACAGCACAGCCATCCCCAATCCTTCGATAAGCATCCTTCAAAATTAAGTCTCGTGCAAAGCATACAGACTTCCAAGTAAAACTTGAGGCAGGGCTCACTTTTGCTTTCAAGAAATCCGAGTTTGGSAAGTATTTGTGTTTGAGAATTTTAGCAACAAGAGAATTATGCTTAGTTAAAATGCACCAAGAGTTTCGAAAGCCTAATCCTCCCTCTCTTTTGGAAGCATATAACTTCTCCCAACCTACCCAAGCCAATTTCCTCTCACTGCCACGTTGTCCCCKAAAAAAATTGCGACATATATAGCTTCACAATCTCATTTAGCACACTAATCGGAATATCAAAGCATTGCATTGCATAAGTTGGTATAGCTTGCGCCACCGTTTTAAGGAGAACCTCTCTCCCCGCTTGTGATAGAAATCTTTCCTTCCAACCTTTATGCTTCTTCATGACCCTTTCTTGAATATTTTGGAACACCACTTTCTTCGAACTACCAACAAAAGTTGGCAATCCCAAGTATTTATTGTGCCTTTCCACAGCCTCAAAAGATTACTTCATCTGAAGGATATTCTTCTTTTCTAGTGCAACATTTCGGCTAAAAGACACTTCCGATTTCTCCATATTCAATTTTTGACCCGAAGCCGCTTCATAAATTGCAAGTATTTCTAACACATTTTCCACCTCTGTCTCATTTGCCCTTAGAAATAGAACACTATCATCCGCAAAGAAGAGATGAGAAATAGGAGTAACACTCTTCCCAATTTTTAGGCCATGGATTTCACGTTAAGCCTCCGCTTCTCGCAGTAAAGTGGAAAGACCTTCCGCACAAAGAATGAAAAGAAAAGGCGATAAAGGATCAACTTGGCGAAGACCTCTTGAAGTGGAGAACTTCCTAGTTGGTTTCCCATTGACAAAGATTGAGAAGGAGGAAGATCGCACACATTTCATAGTAGTTGTTACAAACCCCTCCGGAAAGCCTAATTTGAGCATCATACCCTCCAAAAAGCACCATTCTACTCTATTACAAGCTTTGCTCATATCTAGTTTGAGCCCCATAAAACCTTCTTTCCCTTTTTGTTTCTTCRGGAGATAGTGAAAGCACAAGTATGCTAGCAAAATATTGTCTGCAATCAATCGACCTAGCACAAACCCGCTTTGTGATTCATGAACAACTTGTGGAAGGACCAATTTGAGACGGTTAGCAAGCACTTTTGAGACTAGCTTGTACAGAACATTACCAGGCTAATTGGCCGATAATCAATAGGAGACTCACAGTTTTTCTTTTTTTGGATAAGAACAATATGAGTCTGATTAATCAAGTCAATATCATCGACACCATTTAAAATAGCAAGCACATTAGAAATCACATCCGAGCCAATAATACTCCAAAATTTTTGATAAAAAGTGCACACATGCCATCAGGTCTTGGAGCCTTCGTAGGGTGCATTTGTTTAAGAGCTTCGATCACCTCCTCCCTTGTGACAATCTCATTAGCAATTCCACCATGGAATCCGAAATACAAGCTTGAACTTTCTCAAGAACCGGATCCATATCTAAAGAGTTGGCACCTTTAAAAAGGTCTTCAAAATAATCCACAAAGACTTCCATGATATCAGGTTCCTCATCAAAGACATTGCCTGCTGCATCATGAATTTGCTCAATATTATTTCGCAATTGCCTTTGTGTAGCTTCATTATGAAAAAATTTGGTATTCTGGTCTCCAAATTTAAACAATCTTGACGACTCCGCTGCCTCCAATTCACTTTGTCCCTCCTTTAAAGCACATCCATATGCTCATCAATGGCTCACATTTGCTGTAACACTTCTTCGGATTGGGGTTTTTCCATCAGGGATCTCATTTGCTGTTGACATGCTTRTAATTCCTTGTGGAAATCACCAAATTTATCCCGACCTCCATATCGAAAGCTTAGAGGCCATCTGGTTAATATTAGCAGCCACATCTGATCCACTTACCCATGCATTCGTGACTTCCTCGGCATAAGAATCGTCTCTTAACCAAATTTTCCTCGAACCTGATCGAACAATTTCTTCTTTTTCCTTTCGGGTTGGCTTTTGATGAGAGTTCTAACACTCAAGTACAAGGGTAAATGATAAGATCTCCTCTTCTCAAGGTGAGAGACAAAGGAACCATGTTGAGTCCCTTAGGTTTTGATTGATGACAAACTGTTACAGGGAACATGACAATTTGATTGATGATATAGTTCGTTAGGGAACCAGCTAACATAGAATACTGTTTCCTTAGGCAAGTTAGATATATTTATTTTGTTTTGGATAAAGAAGAAAAGATTGTATCATAAAATAGAGTTTACACAAAAATAATAAAATTCAACTAAGACATATATCTTTTCTATCACAAAATATAATTTAAACGAAAATAATGGCATTTAAAAAAAATATATATCTTTTTATTAGATAAATTGTAATACATTTATAAGAAAATATATTTATAAATATTTGAAAATTACGAGGATTACATTTATCTTCAAAAAAAAAAAAAACAACCTCTGAGGGCTGTATTCCATCAACGATTTCTTTTAACAAAATTGGAGCACCCTTAAAAGACCAAGGCCCTCCATCTAGTACCCTAATTTTGTCCATCATAGAGAAAATTTGAAATATATAAACGTTCTCATCAATTTCTCCAATAATCATACCTTTGTCGAAGCGCCATGGAATCTTTAGAGGACTTTGCATCGATTCGAATGTAAAAGAATTTTGGGTTAGTATCTTCCCAATTAGGCACAAGTTCAATTGTTTTTGCATAACATGCTCATCTACCTCATCACAACACTCAATGATTTCATTTTCCTCTTCCGTCATCGATAAGCCTTTGAGTTTTTCCTCTATCGAATGTTTGTGGGATAAGCAAGAAGAAAGTCACAGAGATAAATTGCAAAAATGTGAATTGAAAACTCACTTCGAGAAGGATCGAAGGAGCAGTGAAAGACTCTARCAAACCCTAGAGTAAAAGAAGAAACCTAGTGTTTAGAGATCGAGGAATTGTTGTTATATTCTACCAATAGTTCTCTACCTCCCGATTGGTTAGGATTTTAGGCTTAGTTAGCACTTAGCACCCTCTGTATTATCCATGTAATTTTCTTTGTTTGTAGAAGCTTTCTTTTGAGTCAATTTGATGAAGATTCATTGGCTATTCTGGAAAATTATCCTATTGATATGAAAATTAACAACAAATATCAGGATAATTATTTTCGAGTGGTCACATATRTGTTCCTTGAAGGAAATCACTTGCAAAGGGGAAATCAGCTCGATTTTTTAATGATATTGGAAGGTTGAAGAAATCTGGAAATATCTAGCTTTCGGTTAGGGTTAGTTTTAATTAGATATTATTAGGATATTTTAGGATATAATTAGTTAGGATATTTTTTGGTTAAGATTTATATCTTTCCACAAATATCTTAGTTAGTCTTAGATATTATTTTGTATTATAAATAGTGGCCGAAATCCCTTAATAAAATTCAGTTTACTCTTTTGTCAAATTCTTCTCTCTTGTTTACTCAAGAAAACCTTGTGAATTTAATTTGGTGTGTCCGATTAGTTTACTTGATCAACTACATTGACGACGTGTCCTCTTAGGGAGTTGAGATCCATTGAAATTCCCTGGTGTGTCCGAGAGTTTTTAAGTTATTTTCTGTTTTCAATCACCACTCATCCACTATTCTCTAGTTCCACTCGTTTCTTTAAGTGTTTTCTTGGATTTAAGAATTCCTTGTTCTTAGATCCACATCAATTGGTAATCAGAGCCAGAGATTCTTTGGGAAGTTCGAATACTCTAAGTAGTTTTTCCAGAATTTTTTTTCACATGGTTTGAAGGAGTCGTTTTCATCATGGAGCAGAAATCAAGGAGCTATCTAGGGCTGTTGCGAACTTGAATGCTTTTGTGAAAGTCCAAGCTGGTCGTGTGGATGCACTTGTCAACATGTCCAAGAAACCAAAGAATTATTTCAACACTAATTTCAAGCCACACACTCCAACATCTTCTGATGAGGAAAGAACTTCGCACCGTACTTCAGTAGGCGAGGAGAGCCCCAAATCCACCCCAKAAAAACGATTCAATGACATTCAATGCGTGAAACTCAATGACCAACCTGACTTTGATGGCACTTTTGAACCGGATCAAGTTCATGATTGGGTAAGGCAAGTTGATCGCTACTTTGAATTTAAGGGTTATGATGATCATGCATGTTTTAAGGTTGCAATTCTGAAATTAACTAAGCATGCTTCTTTATGGTACYAAAATTTGAAAGCTCAAAGAAAACGATAAGATAAACCTAAACTAAGATCGTGGACTAAACTGAAAAATCAAATCTTGTCCAAATATGTGCCAAAAGATTRTGATGTTAACTATGTGAAGTTGACATCTCTCCTTCAAGGCTCTATGTTTGTGCGTGAATATTTACGTGAGTTTGAAAGGTTATCTTTGCTATGTGATATTGATGAAAAGGAAAGACAAACAATGGCGTGATTTCAGCATGGTCTCAATAGGTATATTTCTTCACAACTGGATCTAGATTATTTTGTTGATTTCCAAGATATGTGTCATAAGGCAATAAAGATTGAGAAAAACAATAAAGAACGACGCCCTACCTTTCGAAGTCCACAAGTTGCACCTACTACATCGACTCCACAATCAAGCAGTCTTGGAAATCCGAACCTTCACAAAGGAAGTTCGCAATCTTCTACAAAGAGTGGCGCGACTACACAACGACCCCCTAATGATAACAGGAGATGTTTCAGTAGCAACAGTAGAGACCATGTGCATCGTGATTTCCCACAAAAATGCAACTTGGCTATGGAGGACTATGAGGAAGACCTCTTTAACGATCAAAAAGATAGTGATCCTCAGGAGGTGTTTGCCAACGATGATAGTGAGATGCTTGTTATTTGTCGCATGTTACACTCGGGTATTGGAGATGACATGGAGCAACGTGAGAAGCTGCTTCGCACTATTGCACGAGTCCAAAGCAAGGGATGTAATGTCATCGTAGATAGCGGATCTTGTACGAACGTGGCATCACAGACCATGTTGGAAAAACACAATCTTGAAACAAGGGAACATCCTAAACCATACAAATTGAGTTGGGTTGACGATTCCACTGYAATTAAGGTTCAAAAACAAGCCTTGGTGAATTTCTCTATTGGACCATATCAAGATGAATTTTGGTGTGATAATTTTCCCATGAATGCTTGTCACCTTCTTCTTGGCCGACCTTGGTAATTTGATCGCAAAGTGGTACATGATGGAGTGGCCAACACATACGCTCTTTCCAAGAATGGAAAYAAATTCGTGCTACATCCCACAGCTTGCAAACCACGACTAACTAAGGAACTTCCAATTGACGAAGGTCTCTTAATCCTTAACTCTAAGGAGATGGCGATGGAAATTGATCAAGAAAAAGGGGGNAAACAAGGGAACATCCTAAACCATACAAATTGAGTTGGGTTGACGATTCCACTGAAATTAAGGTTCAAAAACAAGCCTTGGTGAATTTCTCTATTGGACCATATCAAGATGAATTTTGGTGTGATAATTTTCCCATGAATGCTTGTCACCTTCTTCTTGGCCGACCTTGGTAATTTGATCGCAAAGTGGTACATGATGGAGTGGCCAACACATACGCTCTTTCCAAGAATGGAAAGAAATTCGTGCTACATCCCACAGCTTGCAAACCACGACTAACTAAGGAACTTCCAATTGACGAAGGTCTCTTAATCCTTAACTCTAAGGAGATGGCGATGGAAATTGATCAAGAAAAAGGGGGMTATGTTTTTTATTTCAAATATAATGCACTCGCCAATCCCAAGGTAACACATAATGCCGCTTMAAATGCTTTATTGCGTGAATTTGCTGATGTGTTTCCTAGTGACTTGCCCGAGGGTTTACCTCCTTTGAGGGGTATTGAACATGCTATTGATTTAATTCCAGGTGCACCAATACCAAACAAGCTAGCCTATTGATGCAATCCTTAAGAAAGACAAGAATTGCAAAGACAAATTCAAGATTTGATCGACAGGGGATTTGTTAGAGAAAGCATGATTCCTTGTGCCGTTCCTTCCCTACTCGTACCCAAGAAGGATGGATCTGAGGGTTGTCAACAACATCACTATCAAATATCGATTTCCTATGCCACGATTGGAAGATATGTTGGATGAATTACATGGTTCGAAAATCTTTTCCATGATTGATTTGCGGAGTGGCTATCATCAATTGCACATTAGGGAGGGAGATGAATGGAAAACAACTTTCAAAACTAAGGAAGGACTCTACGAATGGATGGTCATGCCATTTGGATTGTGTAACGCTCCTAGTACATTTATSAGGCTCATGAACGAGGTACTTTGCCCTTTCCTTAATAAGTTTGTTGTAGTCTACCTCGATGATATCCTGATTTATAGCAATGATGAGGTGGATCATTTGCAAAATCTACGTTTACTATTTAGCAAACTAAGGGAAGTGAAATTATATGGTAAACTTGAAAAGTGCGAGTTCTTGGTGCCTAGTATTACTTTTCTTGGTTACATTGTTTCTTGTGAGGGAATCCATGTCGATCCAACCAAGGTTGAAGCTATTTCTAATTGGATCGCACCTACTAATTTGCATGAGGTTCGAAGTTTTCATGGCTTGGCTAGTTTTTACAGACGATTTATTCAGAATTTTTCTACAATTATGGAACCTATTACTGCTTTGAACAAGAAATGTGTGCAATTTGAATGGACTCATAAGGCGCAACATGCTTTTGAAGATATAAAGAGGAAGTTGTGTTCTGCCCCTATCCTTGCTTTACCAGACTTTGAGAAGCTTTTTGAAGTCGAATGTGACGCAAGATGTGTGGGTATTGGAGGTGTTTTGATTCAAGAAAAGCGTCCAATTGTGTTCTTTAGTGAAAAGTTGAATGGCGCAAAGCTGAAATATTCAAATTATGAGTGTGAATTCTATGCCTGTCTCTTATACACATCTAGATGTGTATAAGAGACAGTAGTTAGCACTTAGCACCCTCTGTATTATCCATGTAATTTTCTTTGTTTGTAGAAGCTTTCTTTTGAGTCAATTTGATGAAGATTCATTGGCTATTCTGGAAAATTATCCTATTGATATGAAAATTAACAACAAATATCAGGATAATTATTTTCGAGTGGTCACATATATGTTCCTTGAAGGAAATCACTTGCAAAGGGGAAATCAGCTCGATTTTGAAATGATATTGGAAGGTTGAAGAAATCTGGAAATATCTAGCTTTCGGTAAGGGTTAGTTTTAATTAGATATTATTAGTATATTTTAGGATATAATTAGTTAGGATATTTTCTGGATAAGATTTATATCTTTCCATAAATGTCTCAGTTAGTTTTAGATATTATTTTGTATTTTAAATAGTGGCCGAAATCCCTTAATAAAATTCAATTTACTCTTTTGTCAAATTCTTCTCTCTTGTTTACTCAAGAAAACCTTGTGAATTTAATCTGGTGTGTCCGATTAGTTTACTTGATCAACTACATTAACGGTGTGTCCTCTTTGGGAGTTGAGATCCTTTGAAATTCCCTGGTGTGTTCGAGAGTTTTAAAGTTATTTTCTGTTTTTAATCATCACTCGTCCACGATTCTCTAGTTCCACTCGTTTCTTTAAGTGTTTTCTTGGATTTGAAATTCCTTGTTCTTAGATCCACATCACAATTTTAACTACTCCATCSTTTTTTTAAGATGATCAATACCAATTTGACACGGTGTTTAAGAGTTGATTGAGTTAGATAAAATAGTTGAGTAAGTTAGATAAAATAGTTGACTATGTTAGGTAAAAGAGTAAATGTGTGGGTGAATTGTTTTGGAAAAAGGTAATTTTGGGTGAATAGATTAGGTAAAGTAATGAAAGTTGACTATAAAAATGAGTAATACATTAATGTTAGAGTAAATAAAGTCGATAAAAAGTAAAAAAGTTATTTTTAGATTGATTTGGAACATCTAATTGAAAAAATCTCAAAATGAAAAGTGGAACAGCTAAAAAAAGGGGAGGAGTATTTAATTTGGAGTCAAAAGTTAAATAATAAGAATTTTTCAGTTTTAGTCTTTTGTTTTTCAGTCCATTTTGTAATAGTTGATTTACAATTCAAAATATTTGCTTTAGTTTATGTGTTTACAAATTCCAGTTTGAGTGTCTTAGTTTAATTCGTGTGTCCTAGTTTGTGTGTCTGAGTTTAATTCGTTTAGGCTTTAGTTTGCAACTTTTACATTTTGGTTTTTTAAGCTATAAAATATCTAAGGCTTAAGTGAGTTTTAGAGCCATTAAAGAGTCATTCATCAAAGAAGAATCCAAGGAATGCAAGCACAAAGTTCAGGTCGAACTGATTCATGCAAAGTATCAAATATGCCCAAATTCCTGCAAATGGTTTTAGTTTCAATTTCATTCTGAAGTTTGAACTGAATTGTACCATCTCTTGAATGTTTTTAAATGAGGATTTTACAAGCTTAATTATGCCCAAAGAGATTTGAAGAGTGAAAAAATTGTGCTTTTAGCATGTGTTCTTTAGGACGTGTTTTCTCCCTTGTTTAGTCAACTAGTTTAGGCTAATAGTTGGCTTGTGAACTTGGGAAACCCAAGTAATATTTTGGTGGATTCCATTAAAGAGTTTGGTTTAGACATGCTAGGACTCAAGTACTACAATATGATTCGTGTTTCACTGATTGGCATGAGTTGAGTTTTAGGGTTTGAGTTCATCCTGACCAATGCAAGGTGCAATCAGATGATGGTGTTACCCCAAAGATGTTTTAGGAACTGGTAATTTAAATTTTCGGATTGTGGTCCATAACCCAAGACGGACTAGACTAAGTGAGGATGCAAAATAAAGATTTAGTTGTCGACTAAGTCACACGTAACAGACCAGACAGCAGCAGCACGTGTGGGCATGCCTAGTTTCAGCTCAACATAGGTAAAGGAGTTCTTCAAACATAATAAAGAACACTTGTATTTAATAACCAGGGAAAACTAACTTTTTGTTGTGGATAATGACAACTTCCTAAGTTACATACTCRCTTGGTTTCATTAAATTCCTGTCACTTCTAATTTACACGTTTGRCAATGCACAATTTACAAATGAAATATCTTTAATTATACATGAATGAAAATTATAAAATTAGATTTTAATAAACTACTTGTTAATACGATTCTAACAAGACCACACTTGACTATATTCATTCTTACATATTTACGAGAATTTAAAAGATTCTCACTATTAATGAATAATTCTCACTATTCAATATGGCATGAATTTAGTGGAACGGAGGGAGTAGATAGCTCCCACTCTAGTTGCATTTCCTAGCATCAACTTGAATTTACAATCCAAATAGTACTTAGATAAAAGCTGCAATACTCCAAAACAAAAAGAATAAAGGGATTTTCTACAGGGTACCCCTGTGAGTCTTCATTTTCCATGAAATACCCCTATTTTTTTTGGCTTCTACAATATACCCCTCAATTTTACAAACATTTTACAAGGTAACCTTGGTGGTTAAACTTAACTACACATGGTTAAGTTTTTATTTTTAAAATATAAAAAAATTGAACAAAAAAAACAAAAACAACCACCCCTGCCACCACTCCTACAACCAAACCGACCCCACTCCACCACTGCTCCCATACACCAACACTGTCACTTGGCCCACCCACTCCTCCCTCCACCCTCGCGAGCTGCACTGCCACCCCCACCCTTGCGAGCTGCGCTGCCACCCCCACCCTCGCCCCTCACCACGCATACAAACGCACACAAATACACACAAACGCACACACCACACCTCCCACCACCCTCGCCAACAACCTCCACARCACCCTCGCGAATAACCTCCACACCACCGCCGAATCTCCACCCTCGCGTACCACCCTTCAAACCAATGTCACCATTTAGCATTTAAATGAAATTGGGGAAAATTCCAAGGTTTTGAATTTTTGAATCAAACTCTTTAATCTCAAACCAAAAACACAATTAAAACCATAGTTTTGCAATTCAACCCAACCCCAATCAAAGCCCTAAGTTAATTTTTGAATTAAATTTGGGTTTTGTATTGATTTGGGGGTTTAAATTTGATTGGGGTTTTGRGTGCGAAGGGGCAAGGGCTGGCGATGGAGTGGGGGRCATGGTGGAGAAGGGGGTAGTGGAGTTCGSAAGGGTGTTTGGCGGCTGGGGGTGGGTCCGGTGGAGGTGGTGGTCAAAGGGGGTGGTGGAGTTGGGGTGGTCGAAAAAGGTGGTGAGGGAGGGGGTGGCTAATATTTTTTATTTTGTTTTTTGTTTTTTTTKAAAWAAGGTTAACCTTAGTTTAGGTGAAATTAGGCATTAAGGTTACCTTGTGTAAGATTAGCAAAACTTAGGGGTATATAGAAGCAAAAAAAAAAAAAAAANAACCCCAATCAAAGCCCTAAGTTAATTTTTGAATTAAATTTGGGTTTTGTATTGATTTGGGGGTTTAAATTTGATTGGGGTTTTGCGTGCGAAGGGGCAAGGGCTGGCGATGGAGTGGGGGCCATGGTGGAGAAGGGGGTAGTGGAGTTCGGAAGGGTGTTTGGCGGCTGGGGGTGGGTCCGGTGGAGGTGGTGGTCAAAGGGGGTGGTGGAGTTGGGGTGGTCGAAAAAGGTGGTGAGGGAGGGGGTGGCTAATATTTTTTATTTTGTTTTTTGTTTTTTTTCAAAAAAGGTTAACCTTAGTTTAGGTGAAATTAGGCATTAAGGTTACCTTGTGTAAGATTAGCAAAACTTAGGGGTATATAGAAGCAAAAAAAAAAAAAAAAAAGGGTATTTCATGGAAAATGAAAACTCACAGGGGTACCCTCTAGAAAATCCCAAGAATGAAAGAGTGACTTCACTCTAATTGTTGAACCCGAATTAAGTTTTGATGAATCACTACAAAAAAAATGATTCATTTTGGGATGCTTTTCCTTGGTAGCTTTTGCAAAGAGTCCAAAAATAAAATAGTGTGTCAAAACTTTTTTCACTAAATTAGACGCTTTTTGTGGTCCATGTAGTTATGGACATAATAAAATGTTCTAAATGTAATGAAAAATCACGAGTTAAGGTAATAATTAGGACCCAAACTTTACTTTTTTTCACCATTCAGGACCTCAAACTTTTTTGCTCAACCTTTATTAGGACATGGGTCAAAATTTCGGGCATGTTAATTACCCATCGTTAACTCATCTGAGTACACATGCATTTTTTAACAAAAATAAAAATAAAAATGCAATATCCAATATCCTCTAATGGTAGTTTGAAAAATCATTTAATACTAATGTCGAAAACAATCAACCACCACAACCATCGACGATTGCTACCAACCACTACTGCATGCTACCGAACACCATATTATCCATTGTAAACACCAACCCTTGTTTTGGAGCTAGCCACCCCTTAGCAAACATATACCCATAAAATGAAATAATAAAATTGATAMAAATTTTCAAGAAGGGAAAAAATCATATTTAAAAACAAAAAGAAAAAATCATTATTACACTAATTCTTAAATCGGTTCTATAGTTCGATTTTAATGAAAAACTAAAGAACATCATGCCTAGCTAACAATATATGTATAATTTATTTTTGCAATGCAATTCAAAATATATAATAATGGCTCCAAGTATTATTTTGTACAATTGTTTACCATTTGCAAAAAACAACGGAGAAAAAAAAAATTTGACATGCGATCAATGATTAAAATTACATCTTCTTTTTGAAACAAAGACAACTTTCAATGATTTTATGGAGTTTGAACGATTGGAAAGACATGCACTTTGGAAAATACAATGCTCAATATATACTTCGTTCCCGATACAATAATATATCTTAGAAGAATCGAAGTAAAGAACTGTAGAAAAGATGAGGAAGAACAAAATCGGTTAAAAATGTTTTGAGTTGTTTTTTTAATCAAAAATAAAATATTGTGGAGCCATAGCTTAACCATAGTTAACAACTTACATTGAATTATGATTCTAGGTCCTTAACGGTGAAAAATAAACTAATAGGTCCTCAACGGTGAAAATTGTAAAAGTTAGGTCCTTGTCACGATCTTAACTCGAAAAATCACGTGTCACGTTTAGGCCCCGCTTGGTATGAGGGTAATGTATTAAGGGAGTAATAAAAGTCAAACTTAAGAAAAAAAAAAAGTGTTTAAAGATGAAAATGAATAGATGGGGTGGTGGTGGGAGGAAAAAGGGAACTATCACCCTCATTTGGGAGGAGATAGTCACCCTTATCCATATTAGAGTAATTGTTAACCTTATATTGAGATAATCATTTCTCCATATGTCTCTATTTTAGTCACAAAAAATTCAATTATTCTTCTATCCCCATCGTAACTCACATATTTTCTTCTTAATTTGATCAAGTATGACTTTTATTACCCCTTAATATATTACCCTCATACCAAGCGGGGCCTTATTATGACGGCGGTTATACAAATTTTTTCACATTTTTCCCAATAACTCACCCCGCTTTTTCATCACTCTACCTGAGTAGTGATACATGCCGCCCAGTGCGGCATTGTGCTGCATGGTAGGTCCCTTGTATGTAAATAGTCTGTAAATTAATAGTTTTGTTTGTTCTTAATTTTAACTCAAAACGATTATTTTAATAAAATACCATAACGCTATTATTAAGACAAGAAAGTAATAAGTAAATATTAAAGTAAATACGAACATTAATTAAGGGTCTTAATCACAATTAAGGGAATTTTAATTTTTAAATTAATATTCTAAAAGATTTTCTAAATTGTAAATGCTTTCTTCATCAAACCAATCTATATTACTATCATACTTATCTTGAACATAATCCTTACGGATTTGGTTTACCAAATTATCTGGATACATTTCATAGTAACYAATTATAAAGGTCTCAACAATTATCCCAACCTGTATACAGTTAATAATCTCAGACATGGACTGATTAACATGAAAATAGTCTAGATTAAGTGGATTAAACATAAGATTTTTCATTTCGTAAATGAAGTTTCTACTCAGCATATATCTATGATAACTATTCATATTAAAAGTAAGAATTTCATACCTGAATATYTTCTCTAATCACTGAATCTGTCTGGTCATCTTCGGAAACCATTCAGCCAACTCAATACGCTTCACCATGGCTCAACAGTAAAGGCTTCTATGGATTTACACTCCTCACTATGTGATAGATTTGAGACAAAAGARAAATATTCAGAAAATACTCTTCTTATTTCATGATACGYATAGGTTACATAGATATAGCTTTTCAAAACTTAAGAGAATCACTCCATAAGTTCTGAATTGCTTAAAGAAAACATACTACTTTCTTCTAAAATACAACTTCTTCTACTAGAACTCTCAGACTTATTTTTCTACCCCTCCCCCATCTGATAGTGTAGGACTTCGCCCCGCCTTAGGGGGGCGTGACCTCAGCTTCAGTGTCATGGAATTGAGCCATGGAATCCGCATGTGAATGCGTTGGGGTGTGTTGTCGAATTGAGGGGATCTCCACCGTGCCTACATAGGTTATTCACGGACGCCCGAAACATTAGTGCCAAACTAGTGGCCCCACAAGTAGGTCCAGTAACCAAAGTGTGGGTTCGGGGACATGGTACGAATCAAATCTGTAAACCCAATTCGCCTGCATGTAGCGGCCTCTACTCGGTCTCATTGTAGTCCATAATCATAACAATTGAATTCAAGAAAACTTATCGATTTACTTGAAAGCGCACTAATTACTAGGTGGGTTGCTATTATGTACAAACCAAGACTTCTACAATGGACAGGCGATCACTTGATTGTTAATCAATATTAAATAGGTGCTTAGAAAACCGGTCGTCATGATTATCTGACTTAATGTGATACGCAATTGAATTCCGGTTGTTTAAACAATATAAAGCAAGTGTGATAGAAAATATATGTAAACAAGACATGAAAACAAAGTTAGTGAGCATAATTGTATACATGTGTGTCTTCTCACCTTGTCACTGCAAATATCAAATTGTTAGAGTAAAACTTAAAGGAATCGTCCTTCGATTGAATTGCTAATTGAGACAAACAAACGCGTTAGTATTGACAATAACAATATGTATAATAATGAATTGTGACAGGACAAGATGATGATAATAATAACAAATGTTAATGCAAAGAATGAAAACCAAAACCATGGAAACATTGAAAACATTAAGAAAATCCTACATATTACATGAAAGGATTAAAAAGTGAGTTTCTACATTGTTTAATTGAATTAAAACTCATAATAATGGTTAGTCAAATTAAAAGTGACAAAAGGAATTAAAAAAAGAGTGAAAAAGAGTTTTGGTGGTAATCTCAGATTTATACCCTTATTTCGCTTGTTGATTCGAAAGAGAATGCGATGCTTTGAATTAGAAACGAATGTGTTAGAGTGTTTGAGAGAGAGAGAGAGAGTAGACGTGTCTCGGGAATTGTGCGTGTGAAGTGTGTGTCGGACTGAGCAAGCAAGGGTGTATTTTATAGGCACAGAGGCAAAAACGAAGCAGGAAACCCTGCGTATATACGCTACAGAGGAGCGTATATACGCTGCCTTCCTGCGTATATACGCTCATATGTAGCTGTATATACGCTGCTCACTTTCCATAAAACTTTGCAATTCTAGCTGCTATATACGCTGCATGGAGCGTATATACGCTCCTGATCAGCGTTGTATAACGCTCCATTTTGCGTATATACGCTCAATGGTTGAGGGCTTTTGCGTATATATTCCAAAACCTCGAAATATTTTGATTTCCCCGATTTTTATTCGTGATTTCCCTTGATTCGACGCATCTAGACACCCTTGCTCTCCAAGCAAGGAGTTCTAGAATGTTTCTAGAAGGTTCCACGTATTTCCGGAGTATTTCTATATTATCATGTATTTTCTGCGTATTCTGCGTATTTAAACATTGCAAAATTCATAGAAAATCATAGAAAAATCAGAAAAAATATTAAAATACTGGCGGATTCAGAAAAATGTGAGGAACACGATGAAAAACAAAAGCACGAGAATCGCCAGCGTAACTTGTTTGAAAACCTTTGAGTTTATCGAGAAAACCGAAAAGAAATATTTTGCCTTGTCTTTGACTTTGCTCAATAGTTCCGAGTACGACCTCACGTATTTCCAACTTTTGTGAGTTCAAAGCATCTTTTCTGAGTCGAAACAATCGCGAGAACGGTATGTTTCATCACGAATCACTCATTTGGGGAGACATTTT
>SNQN01007852.1:0-16373 GCA_008642245.1 Bassia scoparia | reverse complement strand
GACTAATGGAAAATCAGAACACAAGAGATGAATATGAATGTAATGATGTAAATACAAAAAAACAAAAAAAAAAAAAAAAAAAAAAAAAAGAAAGAAAAGAAAGAAAAAAATTATAAAGCATCGAGAGGCTTGATTCTCTCCATAGAGCTTTCACTCAGACTCAATTACCATCAACATGCTTATTCTTTCTAATTAGCTCTATTTATAGAGATTACCCATAACTAATCCCTATTAGCTTCTACTAAAAGCTAATATTATCACCTGCTAATATTTATTTCTTGCATTACCACCCCGTGAAGTCCATCTTGTCTCGAGGTGGGCTAGCTTGCAGTAGCTTCTCCGCAATGACAAGACTGGTCTAGTATTATCTTTAAATGTTGTTTCCTTAGAAATCAAGCCCTCCATTGTCGAGGGATTCTGAACAACTGAGCAAGCTGTGATGGAGAGGTTGGAGGTTGTCATGTAGTGATATTTGAGCCAGAAGGGGGAAGCCATGAGATGGTTTTGGGTCAGAACATTTAGAGGGGGCATTTGATATGGGAATAAGAACTTGAGTGGGTTTAATTGGAAGACGGGTGAATTGATGATTGGGTAGTTAAAATAAAAAGTCCGCATCGCAATAACTTAAAAATAACCAATTTCAAGCTTTCACTGCCTGAAATTAAAATGTAAAACAACTTTGTTTTCAAATATTTGAAATCACTCAATTGGATACAACAATGGCAAGAAAGGCTTCTCTCTTCTTCCCCCAAGAGGCCCCTATAAGTCTTGGTCTAGCAATGGTTCTTACTTCTTCTGTTTAGAATACAATGCACGATTCAATGAATCAATATTAGGTCAGAGAGCACGCCCATTGCCAAAAAAATGCATTGAAAAACACAAAATCCAGCTTCAATGTATCCGATTAACACTGCTTAAATGTATCTCTACCAAAAGTTTTTCCAAACGTCACCCAAAGCTAAAAACTTTCATCTTCTAAAATCACATTCATATTCTATTCAATTCAATATAAAAAATTCACCTTAATTTCATATTCCCAACTCCAGGCATTACAAAACTCAGAAGACCACTAAAAATGCAAACTTCAATCATTAACATACAACAACATAACAATTTAGCAACAAATCATAAATAATGATATTTTAAATAAATGGAACTTACATCAAATTGAACCTTTTTAGCAACACTATCCCAATCCTTAGCAGCAACACCAGTCTTCCAATCAAAATCAACAGTAACAGTTACAGGAGGATATGATCTGTTGTCCAAAAACACGCCATATATCCCCAGCTTCTGCTGCCGTAAACGCAAATTGCCCTGATTCCACATGATCTGCAGATATAGTTATTTCCATACGCTGATGTCACCTGCAAACTCATCCCAAATCAAAATTAGGATTTCTTTTGATTTCAATCGAAAAAACTAGGGTTCATATTTCCACCAAAAAAAAAAAAAAACAAAACTCGAATTTACCCGAACAACGACTTTTGAGTATCAGCAAAGAAATCCTTCGTTGTGATTAACGACGTTACTTCCGACGCTCATAGAATTGCTCTTATATCTCTGAAATGCATTTTGTATGCCCTGATTGAAGATCGACCTTAACGATTGAGAAAGATTAAACAAAAATCCTAAATCAATAAGATTTGGAATGATTTTGAACATTTTGGTACTTTTTCGTTGAAAAAAAAGCTGATGATTCTCCTGTTTTGCAGAAGCATTAATGTGTACAATTTCGCAGTCGATTTAGAAAGAGAAGATGAAACGAAGGAGAAAAAAGAGTCAAAGGAATTGTATATTTTTTAAAAGGGAATATTGAATTTTTTAATAATTGTTGTTGTTAATAAGAAGATGTGATTGAGATTGGGATGTTTAAGTCAATGACGTGGCGTATTTCGATTGAAGGACACGTTAAAAACGGGACTTTTGCATCTAAGCTTTTTTTTATAGTCTTATTTTTTCTGAAAGAAAATCTTTGTGTTCGATGTTAGATTTTCTGTTTTTGTTAACTTATCCATTTTTCAATTTATTCAAAACGAGAAGTTTTTCGGATGGTGGTTTCAAATATTTACTTGAAAGCTCAGCTCGTTAATCGCCCTAAGTAACACTATTCGATGTGTCTTAAATGGGCCTACTTTGATAAACCTTCCTGCATTAAATCGTGAGTTTGTGACCATCTAAAGTCTACAGCTCGTTTGTGCTTATGTCGCTTATATCATTGATTGAAGGTAGCTATGAGCTATTTATTATATTTATCAATCAATCAATACTCACTAAAACACAAGTGAATTTTTGTTATCTGCCACATGTCACTTCCTACCTCTTTCCAACGTGGCGTACTTAAGATTCACAGTGCACTATTACTCTTAACTGTCTGTCATGATTTTGCGCGGTTGCTGATGCTTCAATGTTCAGTTATACAGGTTCTATATGTGCGTCCTTTTTTGTTTCTCTATTATATTTCTATGCATGATTTTGTACATATCTGATTTAGTTATTACTATAAGTTATAGTATTATCTTTTTAGTTGTTCTAAATAGTATATGATATTCCTTCTCTTTGCTTTTGACATAACCTGGAAAAATATGTTTTGTTTATTGTAACTTGCCGTGAACGTTGTCTATCTTAGATGAATAGCAAACTTCATTTATTGTTGCTATCATGTAACAACTAGCTGTCTGGCTTGTATTTGTCAGATACCATGAATCATTAATGCCACACAATTATTATTGTTGTACTACAATTAATGCGTTCTAGCCAATGTTACAAGGTACGGAATTCGATTCGAAACGCGGTACGAAACGAATACGCGAACGCTACCCGCTGTGAATCGGAAACGATTGGTACTATAATATATAATTAAATATTAAAATGCATACACATATTTATTAAAATACTTTCTAAAAAAATATACCATATGAAATATTTTTTTTAAAGGACCTGGTCAGCTTATTGGAGAAGTTAGTTGAAAAGATAAAAAAAAAATATATTTTAAAAAACAAAATAAAAAATTGTTGCTTACAGCTGTAAACATTGTACTTCATAAATTCTATTGAACAAAAACAGTGGCACGTTGGTTTTCCAAATAAAAGAAAGGAAAAAGAAAAAGAAAACCCTAAAACAAAATTCGATATCTTTATCATCGGCCACTTTGGAGTATCGGACTCTTGTCTCTTCCTTTCTACTTACCTTCTTTTCGGCAAAAAATACTTTTTTCAACCGATTTCGACTGTATTGAAGAACCAAATGTGGGCGATAGACTTAAGGAGAGAAAAAGGAAACGCCATGGACCACCGTACTGAGACGCGAACCGCAGCGATTTGGACACGTTCGTTTCGCAATTCGATACGAACGACTCAGGTCGCGGTGTCGGTCGTATGTACCTTTTCCTGGTTTTCTCTGGTTCTAGCTATACTGATTTAATCTTATTCTTTAATTGCTTGTTAAATATACAGCTGCTTTTCTGTGAAACCAACACACCATTAAATTTGTGGCTGCAAAAGTACAAGTACAAAAGGCCACAACAAAACCTAACAATTTTCCCTTAAAAAATAATCTGCCGCAATCTGCCTCCTTCTCCAATCTTCGATTCTCTCCTTGTTCAAATCTTTGCAGCAATCTGTACAGAAAAAATTTCAAAAAAAATGAAAAACAAGAAACAATCAAACGAAAAAAAACGAACTAACTACTTTTATGAAATACAAGAACTACTTTTACGAAATATCACAATTACTTTTCAAATTATAAAACTATACTTTACGTAATATAAGAATACTTTCGAATACACAATTACTTTTCTGAATTATAAGAACTACTCTTCTGAATTATATGAACTACTCGAATAGATAATATCAATTACTTCACTGAATTAGAAGAACTAGCTTTATGAATTGTAAGAATTACTTTTATGAATTATATTAACTACTTTTATAAAACATCACAATCACTTTTCTGAATTATAAGAAGTACTTTTACGAATTATATGAACTACTTTTCTGAAATATATGAACTACTTTTATGAAATTATCCAATACTTCTGAATTATAAAACTACTTTATGATTATATGAACTACTTTTATTGAATATCCATAATTACTTTTCTCCGATTATAAGATCTTACTTTACGAGTATATAAACTACTTTTAAAAATATATGACTACTTTTATAATAAATAAAAAATAACTTCAAACAAAAAGACAGTATCGAAGCATCAAGTACCTCCAACGAATGATACAAGAAGAACCGCCCCTAATTGAAGTAGATATCTTACGATAACTGCTAATCAAATAGCTATCCTCCATCATCTATACTCTCTTATCTACGTCTCTATTCCAACGCATAGATCCTCACAAATAAACACGGAAACACATGAGTATTCATCGATTCTCATTCATCATGTTCCATGCGATGAGAGCCACCCAAATCTCGATCTGTCCCACTACATGCCTTCCATCCCTGTCCCTTCAGCCCGTCCTTATGCCACCTGTTCCTTCGATCCGCTCGTTTCTTTTACGAACATGCAAGCACAATATCCGATTGTATGTCTCGGCTGAGAGACGACTTACACCTAATACAACCTCCGAATCATAGTCGACTCACGATATACATACTCTCAAACACAACCCAAAATTAAGATAACGCAGAAACCATATATAAGAAATTGAGATTTTGGAGTTTCAAATGACAAATAGGAGAAGAAAGGGTGAAAGAGGAGGAAATGAGAGAATCCCCAAAGAAATCAGAGAGATGGAGAAGGAGAAGCTGATCGAATCGAGAATATCTTTTATCCCATCTACCTTTTATAAATTATTAAAGGTTTTTTACCAATGTTTTCATCCTTGTCACACCATAAAATTTTGCTGTTGCATATAAAAGTTTTCTTATTTGCATGTGAAGTTTGAATGGTTTGTATTAAAACTTAGAGCATAATTAGTCACAACCATATTACCCTTACTCATCTACCAATCCATGAGTTCTATTTAAAGACCAAAACAACTTAATTACACCTCAATCAGAGGTTAAGAAAACTTACCAATAACATTCTGTAACAAAATACCTAATTTTCAAATTCCTTTGTTGACTGCTACTTGATTTTAACTCCGGCATTGACCTTTATTCCGAACAATAAAGTGCACGTGTCACAATCACATGATTCCTTTTTTTATTATTTTTCTCTATCATCACTTCTAAAACAACAACACCTCACCTCTAACCAATCCAGATCATTCCGCAAATACCTATCTTAACTATCCAATTATCTTTTCAACTTGTTAATTCTCCATCATTCAATAACTCACATTACAAGATTGTAACCCTTCTTCCAGATCCACTTCAACCTCACATACAAAAATGAATTGGATAGCGTACACTTAATCTTCTAACCAGCCCAGAGACCTTATCTTAAATCCTACGCATGCCCCAACACATGGTCTTTTCACCTCCTGTCCCTCTTCGTTTACACACACACTACTTCTCATAATCCGCGATATAAGCTACACACACATGCCGCTCTGACAGTGCGGATAATAGTGATTGAGTGATTATATGGTATTGGTTGATGGAAAGAACTGAGGCGACAGAAACGTGTGTTATGGTATTTCAGAGAAACGGTGAAAAGAGGAAAGTTATTCAGTCTGATGATAAGATTGGACACAATGTGTGCAGAAAACATATAAGGATGGAGATAAACATGCAAGAAGAGCAACTGTATTGAGATAAGTCTAATTAATTACGACTTTTTTCCTAAAATCTAATTTTTCGCCTCTCCCGCAGCTCTCTTTACTGAACAGATAATCGTTTAGCAATATAACGTTTCGCGGTCAAATCTTGATTTACTGTTTAGTAGTTTCAATTTTTCCTAGTTTTGTGAGTACTATGTACTTAATAACTACATCCTGTAAATCTTAATTTGTAGTAATGGAGAAAAAGGAACATACGAAGAAAGAAAACAATGGTGAGTGATAGATTCCGTGCGCTAAGGACACCATCCCTTCTTTCCTTCTGCTACGCCATTCCATTCAATCCTATTCAATATCATCCATTTACACGATACTACGAACCATTATACTGTGGACGAATGATTTCACCTTTATACTGTATCATCCATAATAAAGTTCAACTTCTCGGAAATTAACATTAACCGATCAACTCCCAACCAATTTAAATATCTTAATCAAACTTACTATATTGAATATATTATAATCTAGATTACTTGTTCGCACTAAACTTCCCAGTTTACTAAAGTCTGACATTTTTCCATTTCTGTAAATCAATCGATAATACTTTCTTATATAATATTATTTTATCATTTAATTAATTAAAAAAACATTTTAAGGGATATTTCATAAATTTAGAATAAAATTAAATGAAATAATGTTCCGAATTAAAATTAGTTCTGTGAATTCATAAAAGCAGTTAGTCTCTAGTCTATTTAGTCGTTTAAACTAAAGAAAAAACAAATAATTAGAACATCTATTTCTTACAGACTTTTCAATTTTTCTTTTCTTAAATTTAAAAGTTGTTTTTATTTCTACTACAAATACTGAAAGCATCAAACTTCAGAGCAAATAGTAATTTAATGTTTTAAGAGAGGTATGAGATGAAGTTCGACTATGAACGAAAAGGTTGAGGCAGATTGCAAACACTCTTTGGTATTATACATAGCCTTACAGAACAGATAATTTAATTTTTTTAACGAAAAGATTGGTGCCTTATTCTTGTCATTACAACCGGAAATTAGATTGCGAATTCTAAATATTTCTTTATTCTAACTTTGACTACACACCTTTTACACTATAATTCTAGACCCATCAGCCAACCTACCGCAAATCCTACAATATTTGTATGAAGTACAGATCTTCCGGTCCCAAAAGAAAACAACAATCCTTGCTTATGGAGTTCCACACGAAAACATAAACCTTTTTTAGAACTTAAGACCCGAATTCCATTCATCATTAAAAATTACTATTATAAATATCAAGACTCTATGACGTGAATATCCAGCAAAAACCAGACCTAATAGAAACATCAAATACATTAGTGCTTTTAAATCACCCATTTCTAACAGTAAAACCACATCTCTAACACAAGAGCACGAACTGTGAAATTCTCTCAAATCGATTGCCAAAGAACGAAACGATTCGGGAGTTCTGTCTCACCATCATCTCACAAATAACCCTCGCATCTTGGTTCCCCTCGACGTATCCCTGCCCTATTTTCTACGCAGTTCTGAACCTACATGGCGTTCCTGTTTGTCTGTTCTAATTATGTCCTACGTTCTGCCTTTACACAACAAATTATTGCGTAATCTGTTCCCTTCATAGAGGCGAATTTCCAATATTACAAATTTCTAAAATACCCAGAGTTTTCATGTTTATTGTATTTAAAAAATATTATTTTAGCCGAATAATTAGTTAATTATCAACTTCTACCAACCCAGAAAAACTATTCAAAAAAAAACCGTGCAAAAGCCCTAATCATCGAGAAAGGAAGAGAAGAACCCACCACCCGATAGTAAGAGCCCGTATACTTCTAATACTGATTCAGTTCCATTCGAAAATACGCTCCAAACCATTTTCTCTCATAGATCCAAAAAAGAATATCGTAATATGTATTGTATTGACCCAAATTTTTCATATAATTATTAACTATTATTTTTTCACTTTAAGCATCCTAACCCCTACTCTTGCTATGATACCCTACCAGTTCGGTGCCACTGTATATTTATATCAATAATGAAAGAGAATTTATGAAGTATCAAAGTTTGTGACTCTTTATAATACTCAGCTGCTATTAGCAACAATTTTTTATTGTTTTTTTAAAAATATATTTTTTTTTATCTAAAATTCCCAAACATTAACATATCCTTCTCTAAATATGATTTCAACCAAGATTGCAGACTCAATCCGTCCATGTTCACCAATAATTACAGATAATGCTATAGATACCATCGATATTGACAAGAAGAATAATATATTTTTATGAACCCTGATCTTTAAAAATAAAAAAATGACCAGTAGCATATTTATATAAATTAATATTATTATCCCCTAATATAATAAACATTATACAGTACCAACTTGCGTTCCCCCGAAAATCAGCAAATTTCACTAATGCAGAGACGTTCCTGAATGTGTTTGAAAATAACACTTGTAATTAGCGTTAGGTGCGTAGATTCGATGGATTCTTATCAACTGTTATTTACTCACACAGTGCTAGTTCTTTAGCTCGTTCCAAAATACGATTCATATTTCCTGTACTAACTAATTTTACTTCATCAAAGCAATTTCCAATGATTAACATTGGCAGAACGACATTTTGAAATTAACTATCTAGATACTACCTTTATATTTGATCTATCTTGTATCCTCAAAACCTTCGAGGCAATAAAACAATCTTTCGCCATCATGCTCCAGTTGGATGCCAACCTCCGTACCCATATCCAAGAGAAATTAATGGTCTGGTACAACCCTTAGATTAAAATTATGTACCCACCTACTCAACAATCTTTCTTCTGCGACTTTTGGTAATTCATAGATGCTCCTAAACTCCAAAGAAAAATTAGAAAGTCCGACTGATGCCCTATACGAAGAACAGCTACCCAGTCCTCTCGTTTACTGCATTTAATTAAACACTAAAACAAATAAACCATAATGTAGTATCTGCCCAGTTTTTACACCCGTTCTATCAAGCAAATAAAAAATGAAAGCAACACGAGTTATAATTATCACCATTGACCACTAGACAAAATTTAAAACATAAATCAAATTCCAACAAACAATCTTATCTCAATATATCTGATTCACTAGTCATAACATACAACGATATGAGAAAATTAAATAATCTACTATGAATAAACAATAAAACATAATAATGCAAAAAAAGAAAATAATAGAACCTAACAACTAAAATAAACTCGTTAGATTAAAGGAATCTTAATTAGAATGAGAATCCAGAACATACTACTATTCACTAATTAGTACAATTCTTTGATCCTATACTGTTAACCAACAACAATCTATGCAAGAACATAAATAAGAAACAAAAAAGCAACGCACACTTATAATAGATAATAACTACCTTTGGCTATAGATGCCTAAGATAACACCTGAAATAGAATAACGATCATCTAGTCAAAACACCCTGCGACAAAATCTAATCAGAACATCTGAAATACAAAACCCTATGTTAATGATAAATGACTTAGTGCCTAAAGATTAACCAACTTTGTTTTGTCCTATATCTTAATAAGCACATAAACTTTACGTCCCTATCAAGTGGATTTATTATGGAAAGACCTGGATAGCTACAAACCCAAATTTATTCTTAGTGTGACCCGCAATTAGATTTAGTCAATCAATTCCTTTATTAACCAAATGTGAATTATCACTTTTAAGTTTTAGATCCCGTTTGTGTTCAAAGGGTTATTAAAGATTGTGCTGATTTTTATGAATATCAATTTAACTAAATACCCCAAAATAATAAAAAATGAGTACCATCAGTTACTATATACGAGAACCCATACTACCCTATTCAATGATATAGTACGGCTGACATAAGCACAACGAGCTGTTATACTGTTCACCATACATAGTATCTATTCTTAAAGTATAACTATTGTTCACATATCCTAGTAAAAACTACACCCTAAAAATGCCCATAAAATTAAGTGTTTATCAGATTAGATACCCAACAGTGTGTTAACCCTTGCAATTTACAAGACAACTCCAAATCGCCACTCGAATAGCCGCACTTTAATGCCTAATGAGCGACATATGAAACCTGACGGGTAATTCCCTGAGCCTGTTCAAGAATAATTGAAACCACCATCCGATAAAACCACTCTCCGTTGTTAATACCAATAAATTACACCAACAATGGAAAATAGCAAAAACCCTAAACCACACAATAATCCAAGAAGAATCTCTTTGAACATCTTTATACGATAGATCTACGAAAGCCTGGAAAAGTCAATAACCTAAATATACCAGAAATTAAACTATCCAAAGACACCAGAAAGTCTTATTAACTTATATTAAAACTTAACTATAACCGACTTTAGTATGCAAAAAGGTCAACCCCTATCGTATTAAATATATTAAAACGTATTCCATATTAACCACTACACCAATACATTTATCGCATCATCCCCGTCCCCGTTTAAGACTTAACATCCCAATCTCCCATCACATCTTCTATAACAACAACAATTATTAAAAAATTCCAAATTCCCTTTTAAAAAATACACTCTCCTCCTTCGCACCCCTTCTCTTCCTCTTCGTCATCCCCTCTCTTCAACCTCGCACCTGCGACCCCAATGCTCCGCCACATTCAACCTCCAGCTTCCTCCAAAACACCAGGCGCAACTCCATTCCAGTTTTTCAAACAAAAAACGAAAAAACACGACCAAAATGTTTCAAAATCATTCCAAATTATTATTTTAGATTTTTGTTTAATCTTCTCAATCGTTAAGGTTCGATCTTCAACAGGCATACAAATGCATTCCAAAAGTATCAAGACATCAATATCGGAAAGTACCCGTCAGTTAATCACAACGAAGATTTCTTTGCCATACTCAAAAGTCGCTTTTCGGTAAATTCGGATTTTTTTTTTTTTTTTGTATGGAAATATGAACCTTTAAGTTTTTTCATTGAAAATCAAAAGAAATCCCTAATTTTATTTGGATGAGTTTGCAGGACCATCAGCTATGGGAATAACTACATTCCTGCAGATCATGTGGATCAGGCAATTTGCGTTTACCCGGCAGCAAGCATGGATTTATTAATATGCGTGATTTTTGGACAACAGATCATAATCCTCCTGTAAACTTACTGTTGATTATGAAGACCTGGCTGTTGCTGCTAAGGTTGCGCCATTTCGTCAAATTGTATAGTGGTAGACATAAAAAAATTACATTGCACCAATCAATTTTTACAATTTTAATTCTTTATTATAAAGTTTCATCCCCAATTTTATTTATGTTTTATTCCGCATTATTTCTGAGTCCATCAAACTATCTTGATATTCGAGTTGTTATAACCATATGTATTCGATATGAAGTTGAAACGAGGAGCATTTTTATTGTCTTCTATAACGAGTTTCCCAACTGAAATAGAAGCCCTGACAGATTTCACTGATCATCTTGAATTGGGAATATGAATGAAATAATTATAGTACATGCATGTAATTTTATAATTTAGAAAATGAATCACCATTAGGTCAAAAAAATAGGATCAACAAAGAATTTGAAATTTTAGGTAGTTTTAACGAAGAAGTACTAACTTAGATAGTTGTTCGCAAAATCCAGTGTAACTAAAGTAGTCTTGGACAAATTTTCCTWAATTCTTTAATCAAAATCTAAATATATTCTAAATTTTAGATTTAATGTGTTATTATTTTAATTATTTAAAAAAACGATTTAGAGGGAAAACTTTTAATCATAAAGTGACACAMGTCCCGAAATCTGGAGCGGATGTCCMGATCACAAAGTATAACATAAAGGAAACAARAGAATAAGCAAACACTAACTTTTACAACTATTCTTTACAAAAATTAYGGTCGTATACATTAACTGAAATCAACTTCAATGAATTGAATATTTTATGAGGGAGGGATATTAGGTTAAGAACTGAACCGAAAATAATTTGAAGTAACAGGCCCTTGGTAATCATACAAGCCTTACAAGGGGAAATTTTAGATTTACGAAGGATGCTAGCGGCAAATTACCAACACAGGAAATTTAGAAGTTTCGATTAAAATTCTTTCTTGTGATCCAACTTTGAAAACACACCTTTTAACATTAACAAACATCGAAACCTCTTTGCAGAGAAATGTCATGGTAGTACAGGAAGCTCTGCTGTGTCAAAAGAAAACAAACTAACTCGTCCATCGTCAACATGACCGATTTTTAGAGGAAGACCGCAGCTTCGTTTCTCGAGTTCTTTGATATCAGACACTGAAGGTGGATGMCCACTGAATAGAGAACATCAAATGAAATGATTAAGTGCAATTCTTGAAAAAATCCCCTTCATAAAGATAAAACAAATTCTGAAAGAACAATAATCATCCAATACAAAGCAGAAAAGATTCGGGAGAGTTTCTTCACAATCATCTGTGAACTACCTACATTTTCGGCAAGGAATTCGCTTTTGCTGCATCTAACTAGGAGAAATATATACTCTCCGTTTTTACAAAGAAGATGCTATCTGGCTTGCATGTTTTGCCAATATACAAATTTGACTATCCAATTTTTATTTTATTTTTGAAAATGTTAGCCAATAAAATATATAATTATCAATTGCTACAAAACTGAACTTTCATATAAAGCGCAAATTTCCTAATCATCGAGGAACAWCCACATAGATAACTGTTCTAATATGATTAGTTTCCTCCGTAAAATAATGATTGCAACAAAACATTTTTCTCACACATCCAAGAAAAAATTTAAGTATGTAAATGACCAAAATAAATAAAATATTTTTATGAGCAAACCCCCCTAGTCTCATTCTTGTTTGTACTAATAAGAAAATAAATAAGTAAATTGACCCTTATAAACTCTTAGCGGTGTTCACATGCAATATTCCTAAACCGTAATGATTCTCACAAAATTGAAATTACACTGCAGTCCATATTCAGGATGCACTGGAAAGCTCATATGAAAAGAAAAGTAACATACCAGCTTAAAGAAAAAACAGATTAATTATCCAAAAGCATAGTACCTGACCGAAAAGATCACAAAGTTTGGATCTCCAGGACTCGTCTTCTTGAATTGACTGTTTGGAAGATAAACTTCATAAACGGGTAAATGGACAATAAATTTTGATTCTTCAGATGTATTCTTAAGCTTGTTCCAAAATTCATCTTCTAAATAAGGTTTTACTTCATCAAGATGCAATTCTTTCAATGACTGAACAACGGAAGTGCTAGATACTACAGCTTTTGATTTGCCATCTATCTCCTGAGTATCCTCACCAACCATTGTGCAACTCCTTCTGCACTTCAGGCTCCATGGAATGCCAAGCCTCCCTACAATGTATCCAAGAGACTTCAGATGCTGATAAACCTTGAAACTTTCCCAACTACAACCACTCTTTTCTTCTGCGACTTTTGTATAGATCTCTATCAAAGGAATTGCAGTATCTGTATCATCTACAAGAAGCAATGCCCCTATTTGTACTAAAAACCTATCATATCATGCAATTATCAGTGATTCAAGCAAAAAAATTGAAGACGGTAAACATTTAGAGCTGATTTAAAAAATCCACAAGCATATGATATATTGATATGTCAATTGCTATTCTGAAATACAAGCGAGATAAGTTATTGCAAAAAAATATAAGCATACAAACATGTTAGATTAAGAAGGCTATCTGGTAGTCAGGATGCAAGAGAAAGCTTTTCTAGAACAATTTCTATTTGATCTATACTTGTATATTAAAAGGCATAAGCGGCAACATATATATACTATGTGGCAAGTGCACAATCACCCAATGATAAACCATGTCATCTAACATAAGAAATCTAGCTCGAAWCAAAATCTGAACCTATGACATTTTGCTATTAAACATTTTTTCTTCCAATAAGCACTACAGTGCTTATATAAGTTGAACTTAACATAGCCTATATCAACCAATTTTTATTTTTCTTGTCCACATTATTTTATATGTATCTTTTGAGTGAATTAGTGCATTTCCCTGTTCATTAGTTCAGGTTTAAAGGTTGCAGCTTTTTTTTAAATATCATTTTCAACCAAATGGAAAAAATGCATACCAAGTGCCTATAGAGAACCAAGTACCTATAGAGTATCGCATGACTGGGTTCACACACTAGTTATTTTCTTAAAAGAAACTTTCTAGCTACAAACCAAACAAAAAAGATTCASTTATAAAGTTATAAGACAAAGTTGTGTTGACAAATTGATCAAGGAACTCCATGACAGCTGAGGCAGCAGTGCCTATAGAGAACCTAGAAGCTGGCAGGGTACATTCGGTCCCAAAATAAAATAGACAACCCAACCCACCATATAGGCTTGTGAATCTTTGAAGTCAGTTATGGAGGCTGAGAAGAATAACAAAGCAAACTTTAACTTCAGCCAGCAACAAGTTATTCTTGTTAAACTTCTTAGACAGTTAAGGGGGCTAACACGATTAAAAAAAATTAATAACAACAAATACTTATAATTCCACCGTTTTTATTCACTTG
The DNA here is from genome assembly GCA_008642245.1 of Bassia scoparia. Lineage (NCBI taxonomy): Eukaryota > Viridiplantae > Streptophyta > Magnoliopsida > Caryophyllales > Amaranthaceae > Bassia > Bassia scoparia. Next base: position 2,174 of record SNQN01007852.1, on the reverse strand, counting down.
CGCCATCTCCAATTTTTGGAAGTTAAAAATTACTTGCACCATTTCCCAATTTGGCAATAGTTTCCCATTTTTAGCTTCTCCCTATCAGTCTCAACTACTTAAAATTGCGTSTAATAACCAAAGGTGCAAGTATTAAGAAACGGAAGGAGTATAACATGAACACAATTCCACTMTATATTTGCAATTGAAGAATTTTACATGCATAATTGCTGAGGTGATATACTACAATGAACAGCACACATGGTCACCAAATCACTTACAAGGTCTCTTCAATTGAGAGATATATCTTGCCATTACGATTGATCCCCATTGATTTCCATAAATTACCCTTGCTACTCGTAATCTCAGCCATACTCATTTCATCTTTCCAGCAAGCCTTCAAGACAACACTCCTACATGGAAAAGATCACACAATGTTTAATACTACGATTATACTCAACTTCCTCTAAATTTGCATACTGTAACATAAGACCTGAACTGCAATTTGATTTGAGAACCTGCTTCACTGCCCGATTCTTCATCTGCAGAATCTTGTGAAGCGAACTCAGAGCCACTCGAACCCCCTGAAGGACTTGACAACTCTTCCGTTCCAACTTTAACATTCATTATGAGTTAGCACTGATGTTCCTGGAATTTTTTATTTTTTTCTTTTTATGAAAAAAAACATCGTCAAGAATTGAGAATTTAGACTATAAGTCTGTAACAAAATCAGCAAAACATAGCAACTATTAAACTTTAAACCAGAAAGCATGAAGAATCAATCTTCGCTGAATTCCTAGCATAAAGCATCAGCAAATCAAATGTGGAACTGGAAATTCAATTAGAAATTCATACGCAAAGCAGTGGTGGATCCAGGATTCCTACCACGGGGGTTCCAAACTTCAAACTCATTCAAAGATTGAGTATTCGGGTATAAAATCGGGTGTTTGGACATTTAATGGGTGGGACGAGTGTAAAATCAAGTATTGAAATTAGTGTCAAATCTCATGAAACAAGTCCAAAATTCAACAGAAAATAATTAAAATGGTTCAATGCATAATTTCAAATAGCAAAATACAAGAAATAAAATTATGTCAAATCTATCTATCTATTACTATATTTAATAACAGGGTTTTTGCATACATTGATGACACATGGCACTTCCATACTATTTTCATTTAATTACTTTTTTTTAAAAAACAATACCATTTATTCGATGAACAGATGCAATATATTGATATGGGAATAGGTAGTTTAAAAATAAAAATTAAAAAGAACTGGAATATTATATGTCATTGTTGGTCTTCAAAATTGAGCCCCAATATCATAAACAATTCTGCCCCAAAATCACCCAAAACCAAACAACAATATATAACCCCCAAACAATAGAGATTGAAACAAAACTCATATTAAAACCAACAAAATTCACACAAAACTCCAGAAAAATAATTCAAACGAAAAAAAAAACTGGAAAATTGGAAAAAAATTATAAATTGAGGGAAGAATAGGAGAGAGAAGAAGAATACCTTTAAAAAGCGAAACCCTAAGAACGATATTAAGATCCAGCAACCACACAGCAGTGGCAATGCAACAATAGCAGCAGCGGCACAACACCAGAGAGATCAGACGCCGTCCGTCGAGTGAGTGGGGCCACACCAGAGACGCCGTCCGTCGAGAGAGTTGGGCCCGCGCCTATAAGGAGAGGAGAGAGAAAGGGGTTTGGATTGTGATTTTTTGGTTTAAGCTGCTGTATGCAGTAGTATTAGACTATTACATTAGATTATACTTGTACTTGATGTAATTGGGCTTCTTATTTTTTTGGTTCCAAAAGCTAACCTAAGCAAATAAAATAAAATTTAAAAAAATTACATTTTTCCTAAACGGGTTAAACGAGTTATACGGATTGACAAGTCCAACACGAATCTGACCCATTTATTTAGTGGGTCGTATACTCGTGTCGTGTCGTATCGTGTCATTAAGTTAAACAGGTTAGAAAGCTCGACCCAAACCCACTAATAATGAGTCGGGTGCGAGCCGAGTTTTATCACCTCTACTGTCAACCAATTTAAAGGTTCTAAGTAATCTTCTTATTCTAACATGTTTCGTCAATGAAATTTCACTTTTAAAAATTAACTAGTGTTTTGGCTCAGACGACACGAGCAATAAATATAAACAGTGATATGTAGGAAATTTCT
>SNQN01007851.1:0-31587 GCA_008642245.1 Bassia scoparia | reverse complement strand
CACTACAACCGACAACGGCAAGAATAATAGTTTAAAACCGATAGTAACCTGGAGAAATTTCTTTTTTTTGTACTAAAAGAGGGGTACGCAGAAGCAGCCGCTATCTTAATGACAGTAAGTTATCTTAACGGATATAGGGAAGAAATTAAAAAACAAATCTGGGTACATCGGGTGCACAATAATTATTGTCACCGAATATGTGTGTTCGTCAATATTATTAAGCATTTTTTCCATATATTGATCTGCTAGTTATATATTAGTATTAATGATGTAAAATGTAATTAATTGATAACTACTTCCTCGTAGGCTAAAAATACGCAACAACTCACAATTGGGATCCTAGGCAAAACTTCCTAACTGACATGAGAGTAATTAGGCAGATGTAAAATGAAATCGAGAGTACATAATGTAATTAGGTAGCATGGAACAACAGCCAGTCAACCCCATTACAAACCACACCCACCACCCCATTTAAATCCTCGACCACATTCGACACCACACCACCCCCATTTAAATCTCGACCACCTCAAACACTCACACCATTCGAATGAACATACCACCATCGAACCTACATCACATCACCGCCGATACCCGCATTACAATACGAACCACAACAACACCTGGCACCATCGCACTGGAGCCAATCGAAGACCCTCCCCTTCGAACCACTTGCGCATCACTTGCAGATAGACTAGCAAACCTAATTGAACAGTCGCATCCCAACCAACTGGGCTGCGAATTGGCCATCGATGTGAATTGGGAATCCAATTCGCGAATTGGGAAATCGGACTTGCCAATGCGAACGAATTAGGCTAACTGATCTCGACGAGATTGGGAAGAAAAGACCTTCATGGAACATTTTGAATAGCGATGGCAATTGAAGGGGATTGAGATCCCGGGTTCGTGAAGGAGGTCGTGGGTGATTGGGTGAGGGAGGTCGTGGGTTCCTGGGTGGTTCGTTAGGGTGTAGAGGTTGCGGTGGTTGGTGGGTTTGGACGACGGTTGTAGCGTGGTCGTGGGGTGCATGCGCGAATAGTGTGGGTCAAGGGTGTTTGTGCGAAGTGTGGACTCGCCCAAGGGAGTGTTGCTGCTAAGGGCGGCTTGGGGTGGAGTCAGTTAGGTTTTAAGTTTAATTAATCTGTAGATTGTAGATAATTTTATAGGATAGTTTAATTATGTTTTAAATGTTGTAAGGTAGAATAGGAATTCATAGCTTAAAACATACCAAGATGGAAAACAAAACAGTGTTGGCTTTTCTGTTGATATTCCTGGAAAATGGATGTTGCGGTTTTTAGCGATACAGAGTAATAAGAACTGAAAGTACTAAATGCTTGATGACACTATAATTTATTATACTCCGTCCGTTTTGAATAATTGACTCCGGTTCCCTATTATGAGAAAAGTTCAGAATCAATGGTAGCCTACTTAACTTTAAACTAATTTGTATTTCTTTGATAACGACTCTTAACCATACCAACTTTTCTCATAACCTCTAACAGTATACCCATTCGTAGTGGCGCCCTCAAACAATTAACAAGCACACATTTCCTTATACCCTACTAATTCACAGCTACCTTCTCCTACAACACCTAATTACCCCGCGCCGCCCTCAAAAAATATCTCGAATCGCGCCAGGCACTTGACATGATCAGATATTGGAAACGGAGGTGTACATTAATGTTATCTAACTCTATTGATTAGAAAAGTTACAAAGTACCAAATCATAAAATAAAAGAAAAGAAATGGATTCAATCAATAAGGGTAGTCTTTGCACACTTTTGACAGATAAGTTAACGTACTAGACGCCCGGCAGAGCTCATACTATCAATACTATATCTTTTGCCCACCAGAAACAAGAGAATGAACCGTGCACAACGCATTAGGGTGAGTAATTCGCACTTCCATGCACTCTACAATATCGCACTCCATATGTTAATCTATTAAGTATAATCAACTAATTCAACATCGACTTGAACTTAACTAGGCTCAGAAACGCCGTAATTTTCAAAGTTAAACATGGACACGCACTCGTACGGTGAAAACCGATTGCGTACTCCAAAAGGCACATACGAATTTATACTCATTGCAATAACTCAATTAAGACAACACCAGATTGGCCGCGGGCCAACGAGATCTAATTTTTTGCTTTTCAAAAAATTATTGAAAAAAACCTGCATGCAATTTTATAGACTAAACGGTTATAACTTCCTCGGTAACACAGTTTGCACGGTTTACATAAAGAAAGAAGAAATGTCTACTCACGAAAAATTATGAGAACTAGGTATGTTGTATTGACGAAATATCATTTTTTTAAACACAAACGAAGGGTGAAGGGAGAACGACCGGTAAGTCGGGGCAAAGACATCACTAACAGTCCAAGCACTGACCTCAGGAGGCAATATTAGGTCAATACTTCAATGGACAACCAAGGATACACATGAGGAGTGAATGGATGGCCCAAACAATGCGGTGGGCCAATTACGTGCACTTAAGCACATCAGCGCTCTAACTATGCCGCTCCTACATTTTGTCATTCCCACGACTTGTGATTGCGTATAGTGTCATTAAATTTAGTAATGTAGACGTGGACTTTGCCCGCGACAATTAATTTTCAAAACTTTTTTAAAAAAATATTTATACGAAGTATCGTAATATGATACACCAATTGTAGGCGTAGCATAAAATGTAATCCTAACAGGTGGTCAACACACGCTGTGACACGGGGGTGAACAGAACAACACGACAACCTGAAAAAGCAGGTTAGGTTGAGATCGACACGAAAATTTAAAATGGATGAACGAAGCACGCGGACTGCATAAGTTAATGAAGTGACGATCGGGTGAAATCTCGACACGCAAGATCAACCTGAAAATTGACACATTAAGTTAAATACTTAGGCTAAACAAGGCCGCCAAATAAAGAATTAGAAGAAAAACAGCTAAAAATTAATGGGACGACACGGAAACACAACTGAAAAAGTCGGTAAGGGAAAAGGGAGTTAAATGGTGTTTTAGAAGGGATAGAATTGTAATATTCTAATTGAATTAAAAACCTATATAATTCCCTCGCCCACTTTTCATTCAAGTTTGATCTTTCTTTTTTTGAGTATTTTTCGACTTCCTTTCGTTCCTCGTTCACGAGTCCTCTTTGTAATGTAGCCTCGAGTCTATTGTCAATGAGTCTAATGTCCTTGAGTCTTGTTGTAAAGAACTCAAAGTAGTTTATCTTTGTCTAAAGCTGAATTGGTTATCACAACTATTTTATTGTTGGTTTTTGTTTACCTTAATTTCTGACTGTAATAACTTTGTGTGTCTTTGCATCAACCCACCAATGAATTTGTGTGTTTTTCTGATTTTGAATTTCAACTTCAATTGTTCTAATGAATTTGCTGTAATTTTCAATTGCATTTGAACTAATAAATTTCTCTCGTGCATGCAACAATTGCATACATTAAGACAAATTTCAGTGGATTAAATTTCCATATCAGGAAAAAATACCAACTATAATCCATAATCAACACAGAAGTTACGTAATATTTAAAAGGGAATTAGAATTTAGGTTAAGGGTTAACAGAGAACTAATCGCAGTATTAACTTAGTGTTACTGTTTCAATTCGGCCCTAATCACAATTGTATAAGTTGGATTTTAAAAATATTAATAATATCAAATGAACTTTGTGAAAACTCGATGGTACGGGATGAAATTACCCAAAAAAAAATTAAAAATTCAGGGTTAAATTTTAAAAACATTAGTTTTAATTTTATTTTTGATTTGATGAACTTAACCTATTACTAATATTTAATTGAGCATATTAGAACTTAATAACTAAATTGACCATGACATATATTTGAACTTATCCAATACTTATAAGTGAGTGCGTCTGATTTTATTTTTACTGAACATAACTTATATGAACTTATAACAATTCATTTTGTATTTAGAGGTGTTATGCTTATGCCCCAGTTTATACCAAATCGACACCTGCAAAATTAACTACGTACGGAGTACGTTACGATGGTTTAATTTAACTTAATTCATTATCTTCTTTGGTAAATAATGTGAATTTAATATTAGCAACAATAAAATACGCTTATATGCATCGTGGGCGGATTTGATTACATCTATCCATCGGGTGATCTACCCGCTACTAATAGAACTATTAAAATATTTTTATTAATTTAAGTGGAGGTTCCACAATTACTACATTTTACGGTTTTTACCCTCACAAGTCAAGGTGGGTAGTTTATCCGCTGGGTAAACAAAGTTTTTCCGATCGCGGAAAATATCTTTATGGCACACCACACAGTCCACAGTCCACACGTGTGGAAGTTACATGAGTCGGGAATTGTGGCTGTCCACTGCAATGACATTTCTATGACCTAATTAACCAAGGCATACTAATCATCAATAATGCTAATGAGACTTTACTATGTGGACCTATTTGAAGTTGCCAACATTGATCTATATCAAATTACCTATTTCGGAAAAAACTTTGTCTACCCACCATTAATAAAGAAAGTGTGAAAAGTGATGATAGTGGAATCCAACTCAACTTCATAAATAAATTTTATAATGTCTCTAGACTCTAATAATAATGAGTAGATTACCCAGTCGGTGGGCAGATGTAGCCATGTTCAACTACTTCGTAGTTTTAACGTAAGTACTAATAAGTAGGCTCTGAATTTCATTACTTAGATAATATAGTACTAATTATAAAATAAGTGTAAATTAGATGATTTTGAATTTTTGGTATCAACGAAGCATTGACAACGCACCACCACGTTGTTGTAGTAATCAAAAAACAACCTTTAAGTGGAAGTAGTTCAACTACATCAAGTACCAACCTTCCATAATCAATACTTTATGTCATTTTTCCAATTTTCAAAGTCTAATTTTGAACAATTTTCACTTTTTATGTACGTCCCAGAATGAATGTTACTGTTTAAAATATTAGGTAGAAAGAGAGGTAAACTTTGATCATGAAAAACCTTCACACATATATATAAACTCTGCATTTACACGAAATCTAACAAGATTAATATGACTAGATATGTTAGATATTCCATATCATTTGACACGGTGTTTAAGAGTTAATCGAGTTAAATAAAATAGATGAATTAATTAAGTAAAAAGTTGAGTAACAAATAAAAGAGTAAATGTGTTAATGATTTTTTTGGAAAAAAATAATTTTGGGTGAATAAATTAAGTAAAGCAATGAAAGATGACTTTAGAAAGAAGTTATTCATTAACGTCATAGTAAATAAATAGGTAAAAGTAAAAAAAATTATTTTGAATTGATTTGAAACAACAAATTGAAACATCCAAAATGAAAAGTGAAACAACTAAAAAACAAGAAATAAGCTTTTTATAAAACATAGTGAAACTCGTTCAAAAAAAAAAAATATAGTACGAGTAACATTTAAACAAATACTTAAAATTACATAAAAAGTAAATAATAAAAACTTTCTAAAATGGAGGGAGCATGCTTTAGTACTTAGTACTTACCTACTTGAGTAGTCATTAATACATCGTAGAAGTTTTCAAACTAGAATTCTTATCCAAAATAGAGAGTTTTCGAAAAAGACTACACATACACTACAGTCTACAACTTGTTTTACCAAACATATTCGATAAGCAACCACCAAAGATAGACATTGACGATAAGTAAAAATCCAATTCAACATCGTTAATATTTTTAAAATTACGCAATTCAAGGCAATTATTGAGTGATATCCCATCACAGCTAAAATCTATCAATATCCATGAAACTGAACTATGGACATTTTGCTGGGTCTGTCATGGTTGGACTTGTTCATTCAGCAGTCGGGCAATTTTGTTCCTTAAGACTCGTATCAAATCAACATTATAGTCGATATGGTTATCATTGATTGAACTCGTAACACTACTCTAGCGTTTTACATTCTGTTAGGATCAAGCAAAATAACATTTTTGAATGAATCCTGTTGCGACACTCCCGAGGCCCGTACCTAGACTTGGATTCACTGAGCACATAAACCAGAACCCATGTTGCATAAACGGAAGCACAGAAGCACTGGTAATGGTAACACTTTTCTCCGATATAAATGTTTACGTGCAAAACAGTCGCACGTGGGCAAAAATAGCCCGAACCATCTCATGCAAGCTCTCTCCTTTTCTTGAAGCATGGATCACCAAATCTAAAAAGGAGAAGAACCAACACATAAGTGCAAGGAAGACTTAATTAACAAAGATTCAATGTCACCTGTTATCATACTTTGAAATAAGGGAAACGACAACAATGTAAGTTCCAACTTCCAACCGATAAAACGTTGGTGCAGAAAAAATGCCTTTTGATTTCATGTAAATGGGACGATGATACCATAGTTGTCCTTGAAAAGGGGAGAGCCTCAAATTGAGATACAATGGCTAAAAGTTTATATGCGAGTAAAACGATAACAATTAACATTGTCCTATGTTCTCACATTGCATAAAGCAAAAATAACACAAAGATACATCAAAATAAGCATAAAGACCGATCAATATGGAGAGGGGTCTAGCCTAGTAATGGCCAATTGCAAAGCTCAAAAGTTCTTCGAGATAAAAAAAAGACAAAAAATGTCACCCTATGCCATTCGTCTATTCTCTATAGTCACAATTATTCTGAATTTGATCCATCTCATGGAAGCTAGTGTGCTAGACCACGAGTTGGTTACTCAAAGTGTTAAGAGCAGCCACCTAGCAGAATGGAACTTAAATTATGAGAAGTTTCACTGTTCAAACAGTCCACAATCCCAGTGAAAGAAAGAAGTCTACACACAGATAAACGCACCACGAAGTCACGAACAATATAAAAGGCGAGTTCTTCTTCACCAGTAATCTCTTGGACAGGAATTTTCATAGGTACTAAGATCACAAATAATGGCATACGATAAACAACCGCTCCTTGTAAGTTCACACAATACTCAAGTAACTCAACTGTGTTTTATTCGGTTATAATATTACGCGAATTAACCCAATCTCCTAAAATAGACTCTAAGTCTCTAACAGGTGTAATTCAAGAATCTGTAACATGATTACGCGAGAATTTGAGAATGACATGGAATCAATAAACAAGAGACGATAAGCCAAATTATTACTGAAGTAGCTACAGGTATAATGCTTCAGAAGCTACAGGTATAATGCTTCAGAAAAACAGTGTATAAGCAAAACTATGACTTGATTTTGTATTGACATTAGTGGTTCATATCTCACTATCATCATAACTATACCAAAATTTCCTGTCAAAGGACTATTCTAATCTCTGGAGTTCCAAGAAACTGACAAGCAAACATGCCAAATACTCTAACTCAGAATTTCATTCAACATCAGCTCATAGAAAACCAATAGTACTCAGCCTAATAACAATACCAAATATAAAACGTCGTAATATAAACCACCAGCCCTTGACAATTGCCACTCTCAAATATTCTGAAATGGGCAAGCAAATTTGCCAAATCAAAACTACAGTAGCTGATCTGATTAGTGTCCAACAATATTGATCCAAAACATACCAGACGCCTTATCCCGAGATCAACAAAAAAAAACATTATACCAGACTAACCGCTCAATGACCAGCCATAAAAGTGAATATTTGTAAGTAGTATTGCACATAGAAACTTTCTAATCTTCAATAGTTAACTCTGAAAACCACTCAACACCAAAACTTCCGCAAGCACTTGCTCAGCCTAACCACTTTTCTACATATAAATCTTCGTGAACTCTAATAACCAGCCATAAAGATAACTCCTTGTAAGTAGTAGTGCATATATAAACTTGCTAATCCTCAATACACTAACTCTGAAAACTGCTCGACACAAGATATCCCTAGCAATCACACAACCTAATCTCTATTCCACATAAAACTTCGTGAACTAATCTACCAGCCTTAAACAGTTGCAGAGTTGCCAGTTGCTGCCACACACAACAAGTCCATCAACATAGAGTCATAGACCAATCGATAACTATAATGTGTGATTGTTGCTCAAGCTATAGCTAATAACAAGACAATCTTCCAAAGCAAAGAAACTTGCATTGCTCTAGATCAACTAATAACCATCTATCCCTCAATATACAGATTGCTTATTTCACAAATCAATGGCAAAAAAATTAGCGATATATTAAACCATAGTTACTAAAATTGCAGTCATTAATCAATATCCAACAATTCAATCAACACAAACCAAGCGCAATTCATCAATTCTATATAAATATGATCAAAACTACTACTTGTACTTCTTAATCCATACTAAGTATTAACTAACATAAACAAAACGAAAACCAATTCAATAACATAGTAACACGAATTCATCATTTCATCAATTCTATATGATCAAAACTACTCAATTGTCAATAGAATACACATAAACAAAACGAAAAAAAACCGAGTTTTTGAAGGACAAAATGAAACTACCTCAACTCTGTCTATCTGTTAATATTCAACATAGCCTTGGCCTCAGTCTGCTCCTCCATCAAAGCATCACTAGCATACCTACTCAACAACTCCACCTTCTTCTTCTCCACAATCATCCTCTCAATCTCCTTGTCATCSGGCAACGGCACGTGCACCACAAACTCCGTCTTCCTCAACAAATCATCCTCCTCCTGCTTCTCCTTCTCCCTCCTCTCCTCCTCCACCACCTCCTCCTCTTCCTCGAACAATTATCTCCTCCATTTCCCACAACCGCCGCCTCTGACGCCTCTTCGCCCCTCTTATCTCTCCACAAAATCCACTCCCACCGCCGCTCTCTCATCGCCTCCTCGCAGGCCTACAACCTACCCACAAACCTCCATCCTCTGTCGCGGTATCCATAGTAACCGCGTCGATCTTTGTATATTCATACTCGTCCTCCTCTTGCGAGCAACTCCGGCGGCTTTCGAACAACTCCTTGACTCGCCGGAAGCTTCTGCTTGTCGCGCTCTCATAAGTACTGTACCTCGGCTCTCTTCCGCTAGGGTTAGGACATGACGCACTATTCCCTTCCATCAGCATCTCGCTCGATTGCTTGGTGTATGTCGGACCTCCGATGCTCGAGTATTTCGCTGGCTCCCATTGCGTATTTGTCTCTGCTGGAATCAGCTCTGTTATTTCGTGTTGAATGGCGAAGGCGGTGTTTTTCTTCCTGATGACCTTCGTTTCTGATTTCGGCGACTTGCGGTCGGCTGATTTCGCGCATGTGTGGTGATGCCTGCCTATTGTCGCTTCAGCAGTCGCGGCAACTCGGATGCAAGATGGATACGACTCGGTCCTTTGGCTTTCTTGTTTCTCATGTTCCTTGCTTCATTGTGATGAAGTCGATTTAGCATTGTTTTCTGATTTTGTCGCTTTCTTCTTATCTCGCCATTGTTTAGTCATGTTTGAGAATGTTATTTTTTGGTTGATTGAAGAAAGAATGTCAAATAAACCCTAGAACTTCCATAGCACAGTATTGATATATGATTTTTTGATTTTGTTTTATTTAGTTAAGTTTGGAAGGATTATAACCAATCTCTATATATATCTTATACTAGAAGACAACGAGTCACGTGACGGTGACATTTATCGCTCAGTGATCGTTTATTTATGGTATAATGGAGATGAAATATTTATATTAAATAAAGGTTAAAAGAAAAAAAGATTTTATTTGTATATATAAATATTAAAATATTACTCATAATATCAAAGTATCATATTAAAAATTATTAATAAGATATTAAAGCTATTATTTGTATAACTAAATTATTGCTCAGGAAAATTTTATATGATTAGATCATACATGTTCACTTTTATATAAAAAGATTGTAAATTTGTAAGAAATGCAATACGGTAGTAATGTAGCAAAAAATTTCCTAACTCAGTCGTGCGTTGCACGGGTATAAGATTAGTACAATTAAATTTAAAGCACTCCGTAGTAAACTAATATGTAAGTGCACACTATCTTCGGTGTCAAAAACGATAATGAGGATTTGGTTTCGAAATTGCATCGGGTCTATGTAGGGGGAGAATGAGCTCGGGCATGTTCGCGAACTTGAGTGCTCGAGTTTTCGGGTTCAGCTCGAAAGCTAATAAACCAAGCTAAACTAGAGCAAGTCCGACTCGAAAGCTCGGAACAGGCTCGTTAATTATTTTATATTTAAAAAATAATATATTATACATAAATGCATAAATATAAATATCTTGCTTATTACATATGAGAGTTAACAAACTCTTTACATAAAAAATGAACAAAACGAAGAAAAATTTAAGAAGAAATCAAGAAGTCGATAGAACCAAGAATAATAATTAGCATAACTTGTTCGTGAACAGTTCGTTAAAGGCTCGATCAACGCTTGGCAAAGCTCGGCTCGATTTAGGTCGGTTCAGCTCAGAAACTTAAACGAACATGAGACGACATAGCAAAGCTCGGTCTCGGTTCGACCGATAATCACCCCAGATCTATCTATCTATCGGTCCATCTAGAAAAAATCTATGCAAATATTGCCTAAATGTCACATGTATCCCTACTAATTGGCTATTCGAAATCGAACATTTTTGGTCTAATTTTTAGAAATTTGATAAGGCGAAATAATTTTCTTTAAATGTTGAATTATAATTTTTCTAATTTTTAGGATTTGATAAAGGGACATTACTCCCTTGTGAATCAAACAAATAAGACCTAGGCATTAAGCTTGGCCAAGTAATCGAGGGCTTACTCGGGCTGTTCGCTAAGTCAATGTACATGACAAATGACGTGAAACTGATCCAGTGGTTCACTCGAGCTCGTCAAAAGTCATGGTTGCAAGTTATATGAAACAGAAGGCTCAATCGATCAACTATTATCGAGCGACGTACGTATCAATTGTAGTTAATCAGAACATTAACCACTGCCTAAGTTTTAATTATGGAGTTCAATTTATTTCTAGGTCTTAGACTCTTAGGTTCATGATTGAACTTCAATAATTTGAAACTTATGAAGTTATTATTTGTAGTTTTGGGCCTTAGTGAAAAGCCTCTTTTTGGTTTAGGATGATCTTATTTGGCTTTATTTTTTAGAAAGCATTATAATTCATGAGATTTTTTTTTTTTTAAATACCTATTATTCATGAGAGTTCAAATGAGTATTATTTCCTTTTTCATTAGAGTTTTATTTTTATTTTTTGACAAGAAAATAAAAGTTTTATTCATAGTAAAGCCAAACGACACTTACAATTTGACAAATTTGATATTATATTAACTAACATACATAGAACCTATGAAATTTATGCATTAATAAAACAGATTTGATTAAAAATAACCTTAAATAATTCCCTTTATCTGAAGCAATACGGATCTGTGAGTTCACGCAGATTCAACATTCTATCTATTCTCAAATATGACAAAAATCATGAAACCCTACAAACCAAGGTCCAATGGAGATGCAACGTATATTGATCAGCYAAACACCAGTAAGTTGACCCAAACTCCAACACGAGACTTAGGACACAACCCTTGGTACAATCTGTGTACCAGCCGATGCCCGATAGCCACCGAACAAAAGACATGGACTCTGTCAAGGTCACCTCCTTATAATAGAAAGAGCAAAGGGAAGAGATCCAACAGCCCTAGCTAGTATTGCGATCAAAAGATACCTAAATCTCAGAGGACACCATTATTGAAATTAAAGCGAAAGAAACTAAAAAAATTACTCGAGACGAAAAGCAAACAGCAAAACGGCAACGAAATCGGCACAACCCCAATCATGACCCTTCGAGATTTTGTCGATCGGAACGAGGAATAAAGGAGTATTGAAACCGACACCCTTCCTGAAACCGTTACCTCGAAAAACCACCAAGGGGGAGATACAAAAGAGACGACCTCGTCGAACCCACTCGCGCTAGAAAAATGACTCAAAGCAAAAGGAGAGGGAGGGGACTCACTGGCGGCAAGGAAGTGTCGTATCCCATCCCCGATCGGTGCGTCCCCGATAAATCGAAAGCAAGAAAGGGGCCAAGGGAGACGAGGGAACGAACAAAAAATCCTAAAATGGGACTCTTAAACCCTACCTCTCTCTCGACAAAAGGGATGAACAAATTAGTTAATCATAGGGCAACTTTAGTTGTTTTTTCATTAGTGTTTTATTGTTCATAAGAAAATCATACAAAATATTTCGTGTTTTTTTGGGCTATTGAGTCACCTCCAAGAGACCAAGACTAGAGAGTTTGATAGTAGAAATAGAAAATTTACTTTTATGGAGCTATTATTTGTAGTGTGTTGGAAATCATTTTTGGACCACTTGAAAAAAGTCTTTTTAATAACATTCACGAGAGCTAGCTCAAATAAACGTTACATCTTTTTTATTAGGGTTTTATAATGTATAAGAAAATCAAAATTTTCGTATTTCGAATACCCCATCACCGTCAAAAAATATAATTTATTTACGAGATTGCCACCCCGTCGTCTTGTGCGAGTTTGATCATTCCTCCCCTTCACATATATAATACTTTGTAAATTGTGAGTTGTGAACACATTACACATAAAGAGGAATAATCAAGATTCGGTTCCAAGAACGAATAAAAACAATCAATCAAGTCTCAATTTCCCTTACCATATTCGTCCAACAATCAACTCTCAATTACCTTTCTTTTTTTCTCTCTTTTTGTACAAGTCTTCTTGTTCATATTATTGAGTATTCAATTATTATCTTACAATAATTTAATTAATTTCCCCCCCTTTATAGATTTATATAATCTCCCAAACAACCCCCTATTCCACTCACTCACTCTCTCACCTTACTCACAAAAATAAGCCAACAAAAAAATAATCAGAATTCATAAAAAAATGGCATTCACGGCAACCTCAGAGTCACAAAAAACAGCCCTCTAACCAACACAGGAAGTCACTACGCTGGCGAGTTGTGACATCATTATCGGCGTGTCGACGCCTCACCGTCCCGTTCGCCCTCGCTGCGGGGCTATCGGGTGCTAATGCTCCTCCCCTAGTCTCAGGCCGGCATCGCTGAAGATAGCTGCCGGCGCCATCTCTTATGGCTTGCGGTGACTTTCTCTCGTTTCGAATAAATGCAAACACGTGAATACAAATATAACCATTGTTGTTATGTTTATTTGAACCGAGAAGTATACGTGGAAGTGACTTTACTAGTGTTTATGTAGTGTCACCATTTCTTGTTTATAATGGTAATTGGTCAATGTGAATTGATATTGATTATTATGATCCTCTTTTGTAGCAAAATATTCTCGAATGTTTGACTGAATTTCTTAACAAAATATTGACTTACAGTTTTATACAAGATATAGATGCGTGTTAATTATATGAAATCTTTTTGATTTATATGGACGTATGATACAACAAACATTTAAAAATGAATTCCGAAAAATTCAATTTTTACATATGAAGATATGTCAATATTTTATATTTTTGTGAAAGAATGGGTATTAATTAGATTGGATAATGTGATTGGTTTATGGTTGTATTTCTAATTCTTTACCTTATCCACCTTACACTCTAATTTATTATAAACTAATTTATTATTTATTTAACGTGACATGTAAAAAAACGGAGGAAGTAAAATTACGGATTTTTTTTATAATGTGGGGGAATGATGTGAAGGTATTTGGCGGCGAAAGTGAAGCAGATCACTACGCAGAGAAATGAAGAGAGAGCAAGAAGAGATTATATCGTTCCCGATACAGGTTTGCTCTCCTTCAAGTTCTTTCATCGAATTTCTAAACAATTTGGAGATTGATTTAATAAAACAATCCAATGATAGTTATATGAAGTTTCGTAATATATGCAACTTTGAGGTCAAAATATATGCTTCTTAATTACGAAAACCCACTATGTCATTGGATTGTTTTATTAAATCAATCTCTAATATTGTTTAGAAATTTTCTTTTATTATATCTATTTCATCAAAATTACTAAAAGAGATGGAGGAAGATACATATTATGCGCGTTAAAGCGAGTACGCTAGGTTATTGAGTACAATGAGGAACATTTTGTATTAAAAAAATGCGAGGGCTGTGAAGTTGCTGAGATATTGCGCAGATATGGGATTGAACCAAATGAGTATGCTCCTGTTGTTTAATGCCTTAGAGAGGAAGCCTCAAGCTTTGGCTTGACTTTATGATGAAGTTAGTTCTTCTTTACTCTTTCTTATTATAATGCATTTGTGTTTATCATTATGTGTGACCTTTTAAATCGATGATAATAATATATATCATCGTCGTATATTATGTAAAGTTTCATTATATATATAACCAGTTGTACGATACAACTTGTGTCTGATCATTTTTGGTGCACTTTTCTGTACAAAGCTAGCTAGGCCTATTATGAATGATAATCGTTGTTTTATTAGGTCATATCGTATGACAACTGTACGTGCAGCTTCTAATCATTTTTGTAAAAATATGTTTTTTAGACTTGCTACAGCGACGAGTGGAACTCTATGTAACCGATGTTAGTTACTCAGTCTTGTGAACCATAAATGACACGTTAACGTGTCCAATAGTGTCCGACTCACTATTTTTTGAATTTTTTTCTTCAAGACTTTACCAAATAAGGGTCAAATGTCGTACCATGAGTCCAATGGTAAGGATCGACACGCGTCGAACAACCAAAAAAATGACATTAGTCCATAAAGGCAGATCAATAACAGAGATCTAGTTAATGATTTACATGATCTTACAATAGTGGAATACAGTCACATTGCATTGTAACTTACTAACAATATTATCTTAAGAATCATTTGGTATACAGTAACTGATAATTAAGACAGAAATAGATGATGACATGATGAACACTAATAAGGTGTCAAACTGTTAACTGTTAATGTAATGCAGCTTTATTGTCTTAGAAATTGTACTTTTCTAGTTGTACAGTAGTATCTAATAGATCCCTTTTTTGAATTTGTCTTCATTTGGTGTAGTAACAAAATTAGAGGAACAACCACAAACTATTTTGGCACCTGAGTATCATTTTAAAGTAGTACTGCATACTCCTCCGTAACGTTAACTGTAACGATTAGATCGACATTTTTTAATTCTCTCTATTTTATGTCAAATCGTTGCATTATTACGTTCGGAGAGGAGTACTACATTAAGCTAATGATGATCATTGTTTGAATGGATCCATGCACTCATATTTGTTACTTACTCTACTCAAAGAGTCATGCATGTCCGACACAAGTAGTGTCTGACTCATTAGTGTCCGACTCTATCTATGTTGTTGTGAATATTTTCACGATTTTGGTCGAAAATAAGTGTTTTAGTGTCCAACACAAACTATATCGAAGGAGGTAAGATGTACACTATATTAAAACTGATTTTGCTCATTTGAGTTAACATGAACAAATTATACTTGATGGTACCTTGTAAGATAGCACTATTGTACAGTAAAATTTATATATCATGTCAGAATTATCGCGGACTAACTTGAATGACCACGAAAGAAGAGTCGACTAAATAGATACAACTTATTTGGAATGATTCTCTGACAGCTTAGGCACATAGATGTTTGGATAAGGAATCTATTACAGTGTTAGTTGGTTGATGCATTGCATATATTAACAAGGGAAACTTGAGCCGTGATAGATGCAGCAATTGCTGCATCTGCTGCACGACACAGTTCATCATTTAATTTTTTTTTTTTTTTAAAAAAGAAAATCATAATGTGATTTTGTCATATCCTCGATTCATTTATACATATCCTTGGTTCACTTTCACCATCTTAGTGTGATTTATCATATCTTGATTCATTAAGATTATCCTGTGTGTTTGCAAAAACAATAGTTATCTTAGATCATTTTGCATATCTTGTTCATTTCACAATCTTAGTGTGATTTGTCATATCCTTGATTCATTTAAGATATCCTTGTGATTTGTAAAAAAAAAAAAAAATCATTAAGTGTGATTTGCAAAAAAAAAAATTAAACTGACAGCAACTGTCAGTGAGTCCCACGCGGAAAAAGACTAAAATACCCTTTGTTGGCTTTCAAAATGCAGGCATTTGCTGCATAAACCATTCCTCGGAAAACTTACCCAAAACTACTGTATATATACTTGCTTACTTCCAATATTTGAGGTCCCATTTTTACCAAAACTCTTGGATTCTCTATGCACTTATTTTCACTTATAGTAGCATGAAAAAGACAGTAAAAACATTCTGACTTGAGTAATTAACAGAAAGCTAAATTATGTTGCTGTTAGTCTTAATTAAGATGCTAATCAGAGTTTCTGTGCTAGGGCATAAGCAGGGCGTCCGAGTAATTTGGGCCCAGGGCGAATTTAAAATATGGGCCCTAATGATATAATACTTCGCATTTGAACTAGATATAACATCATGTAATTATTGAATTAGGTCTCATTGAAGACTATTCTACATGATGATTGTAACATTAGTAAGCTAAAAGTTAACCGAATTTCATTATTAAACAAGCATCACATTTGAAAAACCGGGCTTGTATCCATTTCAACTTTACAATGATAATGACTTGATTTTTTATTGTCCACCTAACTATTTTTCATTTACTAAAACCAAAATAAGGGACACTCTTATTTTACCAAATTCGTAACATAAACAAAGTTACCCATGATGAATTTCACTATAAATCTGCTATAATAGCGCTAGCAATAGAAAGTTTAATCTTCTACTCTATTATAAAAATGAAGCATATAATTCACAATAATTTGAGTATTTCACAAATTACAAAATCCAGCAATAATTCAATTATTCATGTGTTGTAAATCTCAAACTACATTTAGCAATTCTACTCAATTATAAAATCATATTGATCATATCGGTGCAATTAAACACAAATATACTTTGGATAAATTTTAAACTAAAATTCGACCAAAATTAACCTTTGAAATTGGAATTGAGCTGATTATGAAATTCCAAATGTATAAAATTTATTTCGGTGAATTGTGAGTTTATTTTATGAATTGTACTTTGTGAGTTGATTTGAAGAAGGGTAAATATATGATCAAAATTTATTTTCCATTAAATCTTTAATAGAATATAATACTATAGTATTGCAAAAGATTATTGTTGAGGAATTTTGGGCAATTTTTGAGGATTATAGAAAAGGATTGTATTTTACCAAATAAGAAAGGATTGAAAATTTTGAAGCAATTAGCGTAATACTAGTATGCTTGACTTGTGTAATTTTGGAAATGGGAAAGTTAGAAAGTCAGTATAATTTGAAGCATTAGCGTAATACTCGTAACCAGTAATGATGCGTGAATCATTTTTTTTTTTAATTAAACTGCTGGACTTCGAATTTGGGCCCTGGGCGTGGGCCCTGCTCGCCCCACCCCAGGGCCGGGTCTGCATAACTGGCATTGCATACAGGCTACAGTACAGTTTATTTGATTTTTAGTTGGAATGATAAACATCGACATACGTGGGATAAGTGGTCACTATTAGATGTTACGTACATAGGAAAATGTGTTCTTTAAAAAAAATATCGTGCATAGAGTTCAGTAGGACCACTTATCCACGTGTTAGATGTTTATACTTCCTTGTAAGTAAAGTACTCCGTTTGCAATTTTAGCAAAAGGTAAAGTGAGAGGAACATTGTGCCTCAATTTGGTATTCAACTATAGTTATTTAAAGGAAAACGTAAAGGTGACACACGTGGAAACGCTACAATCTTATGAAATAATACGAATTTGAAATGGTTAAAATCAAATACACTTGTATGTTGACATTTTGCGGAGAAGTAAGTAGTATTGTTAAAGTTTGAATTATTTGTTTCGATTACTACTCATGTTTCAAAAATCGAGTTTTATAATCTGAAAACATTGCAGATTCGAGCTAGGATTGGAGAAGCAACCAAGAAGAGCCTAACAAGTGCATTTACAATAGGCATAGCCTACATAATTGGTGGCTTAGTCCCCCTATGCCTTACATGTTCATCCCGGTGGCTTCAAAAGCTATGCTTGCGTCGATCATTGTGACCTTAATCGCGTTCTGATTTTTGGTTACGCGAAAGGTTACTTCACTGCGGCAAGCGATTCAGAGTGCTCTCCAACTGCACTGATTGGCTCTAGCTTCTGCTGCTGCTTATGGCATGGCAAAGTTGTTCAAGGATAGCACATATCAAAATTCGATATGCTTATGCTCTGATGTTCGATGTTATTATCATGTTAGACTAGTTTGTGTTGGTATAATTATGTTTTACTGCTTTCGAATTGTAATCTAGTTTAGCTAGTTTATCCTTTTAATCAACTGATAAAAGTTTAGTTTGTTGCATTTTGAGTTGCCATCAGTTTTTTTTTTATTTTTGAACACCAAGAACTAATATGCATAGCCCGACATACATAATTTTAATTGTTACGTGTTGGGTCGTGTCGTGTCGTGTCTTGCTTTGTTACCCCCAAGAGTCCAGACATGAAGACACATCTTTAGGAAGGCATAAAATTGCACCAAAACCAGGCAATGCAAGTAACTAGTTAACAGTAACTAATTTCAAATAATCACACGTATTCTACTCATTTTATGGGCACATTTTATATTTGTTCACTTGATAAAAAAAACACATCACGAGTCACGTTACATGACTACACGAGCATCTAATTTTATGAACTCCCGAAGATCGAGTACCTTATAATTTCATTGTTTTACTCCTTAAGTCCTAATACAGTATATCTTTTTACTTGCATCATACCTTTACACAATCTTTAATATTCGACTTTAACAGTTTGACCATTACAGTTTATTGACCTTAACTCCAAATTAAAAAGAAAATAAGTGGATAATTTTAGACGGAGGTAATCTATAACCCTACCTAACGCAATATTTCTTATCTAATTTTTTTTTGGTGTACCACCTGGTTCATCCTGATTCGGGAATCACTTTTGGGTGATTAGGTTCCAGTTCCCCCTCAATTGTTTGCAGGGATCGACAACGGGATCTTCTACCAGATGCAGTCACAATTATCACCACTATCACACAAATCAATTGATTCATCTGATTACAAACTCCCAATTAACAAAAAAAAAGATGTTTTATTTCAAGGCCAAACAATTACCCACCCGGATGCACATATACAATAATATATCACTACAAACTAAGAATATAACAACATGGTGACATTTAGCATGTAATATCATTGTTGTATTATCAAAAGCATAAAATATCAACATTGTGGCTTGTGGTGTTTGGCTTCTCACAAATGGAATCCTCTGTATTTCGCCTTCCTTCTCATCTCCCGATTCCCAACACCAAAGCCAAAAAGGCACAATCTTTCCATCATCAAAACCATGAGCACAACACAGCTTCCAATAAGCCTACTCATCATGTCCAAGTGGCAAAATGTTTGTCCCCGGTAATAAATCTCCTATGCCGGTAGGCGATTAATGTTTTCGTATTCGTGGTTACAACTTCCCCCTTCTCAAAATACTTGCTCGTTTAATTTGCTTATGTAATGTGACTGTGTGACACTTAGTACGCGTTTTTTTTTGAATAAATTTGGGTCCGATTAGTAATTGAAAAATTACAGTCACGTACTCACGTGGATCTTGCTTGATTTGTCGCAATAATGTATCTTGAAAACTGTGATATTAATCTCATATGTACATATCCTGTAGGATTTGGGGAAGCATTCTCCAGAAGCCAAGGCAGCCAACAACCTTCACCAGTTTTCACTTTCATTGCAGTAAAATAGTTTCTGCTCAACTTCAGGTAACTCCTCTGATCAATAAATCAATCAAGTCTTAGTCGCCCACGTGGGATCGGAGGATATACACGAACCGATTTCGAAGTCTGACCACAACAATTTATTTCAGAGCAGAGCTATAACCTGAAGCTACAAAGTTTTGATGGAGTTCAGGATAAACACCCTTAAATGATGGAGACAAGTTTTGTGCTGATTTAAAGAGAATCTTCTGAGCATAAAAGTTTAGGTATATATGTTTCTCAACACGATGTAAGCTATAGAGTGATATATTATATTCCCGCGCCTCAACCATCAGCATTTGTGCCATCGCTTATGTTAACTAACAAGATTTTTCTTGCCATGTTTACAAAAACGCGTTGCGAAAATTTCACCCCTGTAACAGCCCTGGCGAATTTCTCGAGGTCAGTGATAATATATGCTTCTCCTAACTACCTGTGTTTAAGGAAAGAAACATGACACATGCTCATTCGTGCTGTTGTTTTCAGATGTCGATCTGCTTACTGCAGAAACGATTCGAGTGGACAATCTGCAGCGATTGCCGTGCAGGTAAGAATGTATTCGATCCACCCCCAAAATCGATGTCAAACATGAATCAGATCTGTTTTATGAATGTGATATTGCAGGCATTCTGTTTTTTACACTCAACTCATTTGCATCATAAATATTCATCTGAGGTCTATAATATGAGCGAGCTGCGAATGCAGATGGTGAAACGAATCGAATACAAAAATAATGAGTATATGTCCAAGAAACCAGTCACTAGAAGCGGAACAGGAGATCCCGCATGTATCGGGAATTACGGTCCATCCCATACGAATAGCCCTTACAAGGGCTATCCAATTGACATTCTAGTAATTTCACGCAAGAAATTCAACCAAGAACTTTCACGAGGAATTACATAGATTGTCTTGGATAGTCGTATATGGCTATTCGTGGATGACCTAGCAGTCTCGCGTATCATCAATCGAAAACATAATTTTTATGCAAAACTCAAATAGTGTTCATATGATATATTTTTTAGACTTCGCCAGCAAACAGAAGCATCTAGTTAAGCGAGACAAAATCTGTGAATGCGAAACCTTAGAACCAAGCAAGATCCAAGTGATTACAGTGAATTCTGTTACCGCATCTATTCTACAAGTCTCTAAAGATCCAGTGCAGCATTAACATCACGTTGCCAACCAACAGAAGCATTATTTAGTTATAGCAAGACAAAATCTGGAATGCAAAACCTTATGTACCAAGATCCAAGTGATTACAGTGGATTTCTGTTATTACCGCGTCTATTCTACAAGTCTCTAAAGATCCAGTGCGCATTAACATCACGTGCAACCAACAGAAGCATTATTTAGTTATAGCAAGACAAAATCTGTGAATGCAAAATCTTATGTACCAAGATCCAAGTGATTACAGTGAATTTCTGTATTACCGCGTCTATTCTACAAGTCTGCAAAGATCCAATGCGGCATTAACATGGTCGTGCTGAATATGACTGAGGATTTTCTTCGTCTTGTCCACTGCCAATACCAGTGAGAGCATTGTTCAACCTGCAATACCAGTAAGGTTTTCAAAATTGAGGATATAATATCGAAGAAAAAAATAGGGGATTTCATGGAAACGCCATTTCACAGGTACACCGTAGAAATCCCACATCTAATAAAAACGAAGGGGTACATCAATCAGAATGGTCAGTACACTAGAAGAGCAAATATTCTATACAAAGCTCAAATTTGCATATACAGAAAAGAATTCTGTTTCATATGTTATTTTTTACACTTGCCAGCAAAACAGAAGCATCTTGCGTTTGTAGCAAGACCGATACCAACTTGTTATGTCAGTGACTACCTCTATTCTACAAGTCTGCAAAGATCCAATGCGCGATTACACGGGCCCGTGCTGAAATACGACTGGCATTTTCTTCGATGTGTCCAACCTGCAATGCCAATAAGACACGGTCAAGCCTGTGCATAAATGAGAATGGCAGGTATATACATGTGCAGGAATTGAAAGCTTAGATTGATTAAGGGAAATATCATTCCTTATTCCATTTAAAGTGTCATATGATGATAACACGTTTCAATTGAAAAACACGGTCTCTTGTATAAAACTTTCATGATAAAATAATAAAGATCTCGAACAATCAAATGACTTGCTTGTTGTTTTCAAAATATGACTCGTTAGAAAAATAATGTTTGTTTGAAATTTGAAATCAGGACCTAAAGAAGAGACAGTAGAACCAACATCCTTCTAAAATACAGAAGTAACAGATTTACTGATTTAACAAAGGGTTAGTCACCCAATTGACACAGAGGTCGCCCGTTTATGAGAATTATATTTATCTGATTGGGGTTCATAATCTGCAGGTCTACACATATACACTATTGAGATTTTGCCTTAAACTTATTCCCCGTCAAGCTTCAATTTTTCATCAAGAGGAAAATGTCCACGTCCAATAGACCAGACCAACATTCTGTCATGCACTTTTCGCTGAGATGAAACTTTACACATGATAAAAGAGGCATGCAGACTAAGCAAGGTTCCAGAATCCAAAAAAGAGGAGACCAAAGATAACAGTAAGTATGAATCTGTACATCGTATGCGTGCCAACATGCAAGCGAGGATAGAAAATATACTGTAGATGTAATAACCATAATACACCGCTTTGCGAGAGTCCTTTCTCTGATCTGTCAGCCATCCAATTTAACCTCTCAACCATCTGTTTCACTAGACCCGATAAATGTTACTGCACCAAATTTAACATTGAAATAAGCACCTTTCTCTTAAATTTCAACTGCGTGATAAAGATAAAGATAAAAGTAATGATTAATATTGTAAATCAGTCCTTTTCAAAAAAAAATGGAACAGAGAAAATTATATTCTTCATCTTTTGTCTTATCAATAATTATCTTGAAAATAAACTAATTCAATTACGATTTTGAAATTAATCAGCTGGTGGAAAGTTTCAGAACTCTAGCTATACCGCCCATTCTGCAATGAAAGTTTGCAACAGCATCAAGAGCTTTTCCTCGCTTCTTTTCTTGAATAAGATATCTGGATAATGAAACATAAGTTATAATTTTAGAACTTATGCCAAGGGAATTTTCCATTTCCACCAAGAGTATGCTGAAAATTTCAAAAAAAACCAAAAATCGGTAGAGCATAACCATGTAGAACATATCCGCCAACATGAGTGGAACATAAAATCTTTACAAATTGCACTTTGAATCTGTTTAAACTTGCAATAATTGGATATAGAAGACACTCTGGATCTCTTTAGAGGACAATGTTTTCGTAGTTGAATACTTGAATTGGAAGGTTATGGTGTGGATCAGAAAAAATGGTGGTCGATAATTGAAATACCACGCACGAAATCATTCTCCTTAACATTTGGGGAGAACAACCAAAACAACAAGGAACCATGAATTTCCCTGAGTTGGTTCGAGTTTTAGAATGCCGTGTCACAATTAACATTCATCCAGAGTTACCAATAGATATTCAATCACAAAAGAATAAGTTCAATGCATGTGATTTCAGGATCTCACAGCATTTAGTACCTGGCACACAAGCCGCATCAGAATAGGTTTAATCATGAACAAACACCTTCATTTGCTCCATTCATGATTTGGAGATTCCAGCAAATTTCAATAGGACTTCAATGCCATTTTTCCTAGAAGTAGATTCCCTTGAAAGTCAAAGTGTCAGCATACAGCCTGAAATTCCCAAATTCGACAGTCTACACATAAACAATTTGTAATATAATATTGAAATTAAACCAAAGGAGACAACAATGAGGACGCCACAAAATTTGGCAAACCAAAGGCAACACTCTAAAAACTTATGGGCAGTAACAAGATTCATTGAAGAGCTTAAATACTACGTACAAGTTGAATTGTACATTAAGGCTATGATTCAGAGGAAGATAAAGTGAGAAATTTCATCTTATTAGCAGCAGAACATTCCAATTTAAGTACTAGGAAGCATAAAGACAAAACAAGAATGGCATATAAACCGTATCCTTCTGAACTCCTTTATAGTCTATGAAACAAATTACCACATTTTCCCTCTTCACCCATGACGAACTCTAGGAAATAGATATATGAGCCTGTTCTTTATACAGATTAATTTTATTTTATAAATTTGAGATGTAACATAGATTTACTTACACATAGATTGAATAGATGATAAAAGAATGATTTCTTAATGATATAATATGTATCACCAGCCACCACAACATATATAGTTAACAAAGAAGTTGCTTCATTCGTTCGAAGCAGAAATTAAGGATGCATAATATAGAGCTACATATGAAAACTCAATTCCGACTCTTCTATTTACAGTTTAAGATGTCATGTTGTAAGCATATGCGTCACCCAAAATTTAGATAAGACTTCTCTTTCTTCTCTGCTGTCAGAACATTTTTCTCTGAAAGCGGAACCAGCACTTCCTTGTAACATGACATATCTGAAGAGTCTGCTTCAGCAAGCTTAGATTGTGATGCCAACTTTGACAGTAGCCAATTCATGAACCCGGGATTGGACTGAGTGTTGCAAGAGTCTGCCCAAGAAGGGATAAACATTTCAGATTCAGGTCCACATGGTTAGCTTAGCTATTAAGAGTAACTCAACATATGTGACTATAGAAGGCATCATGTCACATGTGAGTTGTCAAATGATAAATTGATAACATAACTCAAGGATGTGGTCGAGAACCTTACAATGTGGTCACAAAGCGGTGGCTGATGTGATTTGATACTATGAACCATGGTACATCAAGTAATCAACCACGTGCAGTGAATTGCTTACTATGCTTGTAAAGCATCACAAACAAGGAACTAGATATATAATAAAAACATAAAGCAAGCATCTCCTATCGAGCTATTAGATATTAGATAGATCATTTTTCAACCGCAGAACATTATAATTATGCAATGCTATTTATTTCACAATGCCCAATATTATATTGAGATGGAAAAAAACTTCATACGTGATCATGAAAGCATAAACATCAACACATGAGATTCGTCAAATATAGAGAAAACTTAGCTTGATTTGAAAACAATCTGCATAAATGATAAGTGACAAAAGTCAAGTCCTACTAGGAATATCTAAAGCCATTTCTTTAAGGAGATCAAAGGGTAAACTACTTACACATATTTGTGGCATATCTTGTTTAACAATTCTATCACAGTTTAATGAGGAACTTTCCCAGGTTGATTCCTGCCAAGCCAGGCTGCCACATTGAAAAGAATAGATAGGATATTAACTGAAGTAATAATGTAAAGTACAAGAAGAATAATTGAAGGTGATAATGAATATTCGACCTAATAAAAAACAGATATCAAGCAGGGATTGGAGAAGATATAAAACTATCATCTTCAAACCAAAATCCTAGAGTCACACCAAACAAAGCAAGTTAAGGTTATCTTACATGAGTTGATGATATTGAGTAAAATAATGCACATGTTGCATCACATTCAGTATAGGAGGATCATCCCAAAGGACTTCCTGCATGGTTGACAAACATAAGCAAGATTTTCTCTAAAAGGAAGAAACAACAGCATTAATGTAAATTAGCATTTTCTGGGGAAGAAGAAATAAAAGAAAGACAGAAGTAATACCTGTATAGTCTCAGCAACATTTTTTAGCAGTGCTACCTCAATGAATATAAGAGGTTCACCTGGATTTGAGAATTATTCCAGATTAGTTGTATGACTTTTAAATAACAACTTTACCAATTTAAATATTCACTAAACACAGACCTTCAATTTCGACAAATCTAACCAAAGATTACGTATCAAAAGTAGGCTCCAAAAATTTCAAAAAAAAATATTGAATCTAAATCATAATGTTCCATAATGTCCTTGGTAAACAACAACAAAGGGAGAAATCTCTGAAGTGAGAAAAAACACATTGTCTTAGAATGTTCTGAACTCTCATTGCCCTTTCAGATAAAGCTAATGTTGTAACAACAAATTGAAAAAAAAAACAATTCCGCAACAAAATCTGAAATATCACCTGGAAAATCATACAACAAAAGTCACTGTTCATATTAGAAGAATTAGTAGAAGGGTAAAGAAGATTTGAGAACTCAAGCCAATCAGAGGGAAAAAAAAACAGCATATATATCAAGCACTACAACAATGTCATATGCCACAAGAAGCATAGAGGCACATTGTTAGGAAGGCAGAAGGCATGATTATACCAAATACAGTAAACAATAACTCGTGATTTTAGGTAATATAATCAAGCATGATTTAAGTGGCCAACTGCAATACACCGTACAGCCATACATGAAATGACAATCTAGGGGAAGGAAAGAGTGAACACAAATAGAAGAACTAACCAGGAATTGCAGGATGCAGATACCCAACAACGTCGTCCTACTCCTAATCTTCTCTTAAGATCAATTAGACTGCTAATGGATTAACAGCCTTTAGACCAGATCTTCATTAGTCAATGACGGAGCATTTATATTGCCATCTAAAAGCACAGGAGAGAGATAAAACCTCATAAAGCTACAATCTTTTCCAATAAAGAAGCAGGATCACCCAGGTTAGTGTGTGGAGCTCCAATGCAGCTGGACTTAACCACGTGATAAGCTTTTCCTTAAGTAAGAATCTAGAGCTCGCACAAGACGGGATGTTGTGTTCCCTATAAAAGTGATGAAGTATATAAGCCTCTTATGACTTCTTTAATATTATTATACGAGTACCATCTAGTGAACATAAAAAATGCATTCAGCCTACTATGGGTGTGTTCACCTCACCATGAAATAACTCCCTTGTTCCCTGTTTCTTTGCTCCATTTTCCGTAATTAGATTGTCCCTTTTTCAAAGCCCTATCGTTTTTCAATTAAATTTATTTAAGCAAAAGACTAACGACATATCCAATCCGTTTCTCCGGGTGCCCACAAGGGGCAAAGAAATAGGAAAAGAGGGAGTAAATTTTGTATCCAATGAGTTCAAATTAGTTCAAGTATGTTACAACACTCAATAACAAGGTTGAACAAATTCAAATAAGTTTTGTTCTAAACTTATTCAAAGTTGAAGTCTAATCAAATGTAGAGAACACAGCCTAAAACTAGTCAAATGACCAATCCAAAAAGACAAGTATGCTCCAGGAGAAAAAATGGACACAAACCAACTTCACAAAATTCATATGCAAATATCAAAACAAATGCAAGAAGAAGCAAGATAAGATTATGATCTTACTTGATGGCAGAAAGAATATCATCACGGAGTACAGATAAGAATTTCAATCCCCCGGGATGGGTGTTCAGCCTTTCAAAAAGAACTTCATAAGTTGGTTGTAGAGCATGTCTCAGATTTTTCTCAGTCCGATAGAAAGTAGACCAGGAACCATCATCCTCGGCCATAGCTTCACCTTTATCACCTGTCAAACAGCTTATGTTATCAAATACTTGTGCTTATTTAACTTTTAAAAATGTTGCAAAAGMCAATGTACCTAAACTCTAAAGTCAAAACACCAACCAGCAGGAAGATGAAGGCCAAGGTATTGCTTCATAAGATCACGAGCACGGCTTCTGTTCAGATCATAGTCTTTGGCAAGTAKTACCACCAATTTATGTCGCTCATCGGTCGAAAGACCAAGATAGCCCTACTTTATACAAAAACCGATTAAGATATTAAGCCTCACAAAGCAAATACGAAATGCAATACAAATGATAAGAATTCAAGGATGTGCCAACCAACCGAAGTGCACTTATGATCCCACCTTAGAGAAATCACCGAGAACTGTATCCAAAATCTCGGTCTTGTTCATTGAAACCGCCGAATGCATTCTCTCCCGTACAAATTCAAGTCCTCTGAATCCAACACATAACCCCCACAATGTAGCAACAATAGAAACACCACCCTCACTCTTGTCTAAATCCTCTTTCTTAAAACACCTGTTTTGAATTTTTTTTAATTTGTACTTTTTTTATAGACAATGAATTCTAAAGAATAAATATAGAATTGAAATTTAAAACTAATCAAAATCACCATGAATGTTACAGCAAATTTGTACATATACTACAAAACAAAAGAAAAATATAATTGAAAACAGAAATATAACAAAACCATGAAATTAGCAAACTTTGGTGAGCTGAAAAAAGCTCAATTAAAGGTCAAAAATGTTATACAGTTCACCTCAATCTAATTCAATCATCAATCCAAAATACTGTACACCACAATTTCTTCAACAACAACATACTATCATTGAATTACTAAAAAAACTCAAAACTTATAATGAATAAATAAAGGACCTTTCTGATTTTCTGAGGCATTAATCTTCTGAGCAAAATTTTGGTCTCCAAAATTTGCAGACTTTAGTTTTTGGTTCATTTTCCTCTGAATTTGCTGACATTTTGTTGACCTCGTCTGCATAATCAGTAAAAAATAAGCTTAAAATTCACAGTCAATTAACATGAAAAAATTCCAGAATAAATAAAATAATCAAAGATTACCCAACAAAGACAATTAAAAGAATTTTATCAAGAAAATTATGAATATGCAATACATTTAAATATTTAATTGCACAAAAAAAAAACACTTACATTAAATATGAGAAAATGGGAATTTAGTGGGATTAACAGATGATAATGGTCTCATACGACTTCTCATCAAAATTGCAAGAGCTTTTTTGTTCATTTGAGAATTTTTTTTGAAGAATAATTTGATGAAAATCAGATTATATTATTTTTTAGTTGTTTGCATATCACTTTCCTTAACTGACGGTCGTTTGCTCGAAGCTGAAGACGAAACGCATCGTTTTGATTTTTGTTAATTTGGGTTTTCAACTTTCAAGTTTTGATTGATCATGTAAAATTTGGACAAGCCCAATGACTAATGCTGTAATCAATCCATACAAAATCCAATGAAATTGAGTTGATGTAGTCCAATCACATTAAGTAGACTCATCTCGGCTCGACTCGTGACATTTAAATCCAGTCTAATATCAAGTTTTTTTCGAGACGTGATTAATTAAGTTTAAGTTGCATTAAGACTTTACTTTGATTCGAAAATCATCGCAATGTAAAGTTTAGATGATTGCAAATGATCAAATTAAAAAACAACCTTTAAAACGATATAATAATGTTAATAAAACATACATAATTGATGTGTAAAGAAAATTAAATTTTATAAAAAATTACCCTCGTTTTTCTTAAATTTACCATAAAAGAAATTGAATTCAGTGCAAATACAAGAAATTGACGATCAACACAAAATCATGAAATCATAACGAAATCAAATCATCCAATATTTGTATCTTAACAATTCCACGCATTTGTAGATGCTATTGCTAGTATTGTAGGCATCATCATTAGCTCATGACGATTGTTCAAAACGAAATTAAATACTCTCTTTGTTTCATAATGTTCTTATCATTATTCACTATTCATACAAATAGAGTACTTCATATTTTATTGACAAGAGTTCATGACGACCGTTCATTACAGAATAAAATGATCGAATTTCATCAACATCATTACCTCTGTAGCTTTTTCGCGCATAAAAATAACTCTTATATTCTTACCTTGCATAATTGAACCTACATCACTCATATAAATGCATCATCTTTTCCAAGTTCCTGTTTTTGAGCACTTTGTCTTCATCCACATTATATAAACAGGTGTATAAATTATAATAACATAATGTCACACATAACACTAATAATCTTAATTATATAATGTTATCTCACTCTTCCTAATTGGTTGTATAATGGACTACACGTATAGTTTAAGCTACAATCCAAGTACTAAATAAAGTATCAATGAGACAAATAATGCAATAATTAAGTTTTTATATAATTATTTATTAATTAATTTCTATTAACTCAAAAACTTTTTCTGAATAAATTAAAGTCTTTGAGAATAACAATCAAACAATTAGTGCCTGGAATTATACATAATAATTGCAACTGCTACTCATTAATCTAAAATTTGACTAAGCAGCTTTATTGTACTTAATATATTTTTGTCAGAATTAAAATTAAACATTACTTATTAATTATTATTATTATTATTATTTTATTATTATTATCATAGTACGAGTATATTTATTATTCATTTAAGTCTAGTAGTATTGATAACTGAATAATGTGTGCCTTGCTTAAGTTTGAAGAGAGATTGGCACATAAAGTTGACTGTATAATTCCCTTGCTTACTTATAGCTAACCATTATAGATTCTTTAATTTGTTGCATCCAATGCCAACTTGCACTAGCTACTTGCTCTATATGGAGAAGGGGCCGACGAGCAAACGTGTTTAAAAGTTCGTAGTAAATGACGTTTTTTTCACTACTGAGCGCCTGTGTTAAGAGAAATTGAAATTTTATGATATATGCACTCCATGCGAGTTTGTTCGACCTGTCAATAACTTTATTGATCTTTGTCGCCGAGTATGGAAAAGGTCAATAATTGTACTTCACTAAAACTCTCCATCCTATCATAAATTAAAAAAACGATGAAATTTAAGGTGTACAACTCAGTTAGTTAGAGTCTCCTTCGGCGTTAGAAAGTTTTGAAATCGATTGTCATCCTACTTTTATGACTCTTTAAACATGTGCACTGAAAAAAGAATGATTTTACTCCAATCAAAGTCGATAATCCTTATACAAAGTACATGTACATGATGATAATCCAAATGTCGAAATTAGCATATTAAATTAAAGTTAACCAGCTTAATTACAACATCATATTTGATTAATAATTAAACACTTTAGTATTATTTGATCAACGTAAGTTGAAGCTAAGCATGTTGTTGTGTTACATTGTTGAGTAGTATGTGAACATGTTACCCTTTTTTTTGTCGGTGATGAAGAACATGAAAAATTAAAAAAACACAATTAAAAAAAATGCATATATATTCATAATAATATCAAATACTCTTTTTCTTTTTCTAATTTTTATTGTGCAAATAGTATATGCTTTATTTAGTGGATATTGGAATTCCCTTTTTTGATTTTTTTTTTATATATACCATTACATAAAAAAAATAGTAAAATAGTCATCTATAATCAAAACGTGAGTTTATAACCTATGCTTTTATTATTATCATTATTAGTAAAATTAAAGATAGTTCCACAAAAAGATTGATCATCATCTTTTCTATGTAAAGTGCTTGGAAATTTGTTGATAGTGGTGGGATTATATACTTTCGATTGAGGCAAATGGTTAGGCTACTTTTTATTTTATTTTTTTTCATGGATGAGAATCGATCTTATGATATTTTGATATCAGGTGAAAAACTCATACTAACACATTTATCGATAATTTAATTTTCTTTGTAGCTCTCTAAACACTAAAAAATCTTATTTTTAGATTTCAAAGCAAGGTAATATCAAATCTGAGTTTAGAAAACCCGATTACCCGACCTGAAAATATCTCAAWGTTTGTCAACAATTGTTATTTTTTAAAATTTTAAAGCAAGTTAATACTTRCTCCGTTTTCGAAAGCTTGCAACAAAGTGTTTTTTTTTTTTTTAAAAAAATCTCCCACTAAAAATACCCCTTTGTTACAAGCTTTTGAAAACGGGTGAAGTATTAAAGACTTTTAATTATAACTTCCTAAAAAAACATGTGATAGAGTAAGGTTGATTAGTCATAAAAGACAAATGCATTATATATATTAGTGATACATCCCAAATAAGGATAATGACATGTTTAATTTGATGGTTAAAAGAAATAGTAAGGGTGTTTAGGTAATATCGTCTATATAAAAACTTACTAAAAATAGAAATAAGTACAAATGTTGATAGAATTATGTCACATTCATTGTTAAAAAAGTGTTGCGAAAATTGTGATACGGAGGGAGTACAATATATGTATTAATATTTTGGGTCATAATTGAAGAAAACATACTCGTACGAAATATAT
Organism: Bassia scoparia; assembly: GCA_008642245.1. NCBI lineage: Eukaryota > Viridiplantae > Streptophyta > Magnoliopsida > Caryophyllales > Amaranthaceae > Bassia > Bassia scoparia. The sequence goes on along the minus strand of SNQN01007851.1, from coordinate 63 downwards.
TAATTTAATTAGATGATGAAGCGAGTAGGATACTCCAAATTCAAGGGTCAAAGAGTTTTATAA
>SNQN01007849.1:20626-31588 GCA_008642245.1 Bassia scoparia | reverse complement strand
CTGAGACGCGATGCGCGTGTATGCCTTAGATGTAGTATTTATTGATCTGGTCTAAGTTGGTGAGGCTGTAGAAATTATCGCCATTTGTGTCCATTAGTTGAACTACCCCTTTTGGTAAGATCTTTTTGACAATGTAAGGACCTGCACAATTAGGACGAAGTTTGCCTCGAGGATCTAAGACTATTTTGCGAAGTGCTTTAAGAACCAAATCACCTTCTTCGATGCCTCGTGATTTGACTCGCTGATTGAAGTACCGTTCGACCCTCTTTTGGTATGCTTGCACATGATGTAAGGCTGCTAGCCGTTTTTCGTCGAGCAAAGCTAACTCGTCGAATCTTGCCCTTACCCATTTTGCTTCTAGGAGTTTGCTTGCTAGGACAATGCACAGAGACAGGATCTCTTGTTCTATTGGCTGAATAGCTTTGGCACCATAGACCACTGAGAATGGAGTAGCTCCCATTGAAGTGCAAATAGAGGTCATGTAACCGCATAGAGCGAAGTGTAGCTTTTGCGGCCAATCTCGATAATTCTCCGTCATCTTAGAGATAATTGTTTTTAGATTTTTGTTAGCGGCTTCGACTGCCCCATTGGCTTGTGGCCTGTATTGTGATGACTTGTGGTGCTGAATCTTATATTTGGCAATCAGATCCGCACACCCCGCTTGAAAGTGGGTGCCATTGTCACCAACGATTTCATGAGGGACCCCATAGCGACAGATAATGTTGTTTTCTATGAATTTTGCCACGTTCTTAGCCTGGAGCTTAGCACATGACGATACTTCGACCCACTTTGTGAAGTAATCTATGGCCACAAGTATGAATTCATGACCACCTTGCTCAGGCGGCGTAATCTTCCCTATTATGTCTATCCCCTATGTAGAGAAAGGCCATAGAGAGACAAACGTGGATAGAAGAGACAGAGGAACATGCTGTGCATTGGAATATTTTTGGCAGGTGTCACATGTATGAACGTATTGTATGCAATCCCTTTCCATTATGGTCAAGTAATATCCTAATTTGATGATCTTAGAGGCCAGGAGCCTGCTACTCATCTGGGTTCCACAGATCCCGTCATGGACGTGCTCCATGACTGTTTTGCTTACTTGTTGAGTGATGCAAAGTAGGTGGAGACCATTGTAGTGGCGCTTGTAGAGTTCTCCGCCTTGAAGTAGGTACTGAGATGCGAGACGCCTTAGAGCCCTTTGTTGCTTTTTGGTTGCACTAGAAGGATATTCCTCAGTTTCTAGGTAGTCCCCGATGTCTTTGTACCATGGCTCTTCTGGATTGAGGTTGGGCACCTCATTTGTTTCGTCTAAAGTGCAGACGTATGCTAGTTCTTGTATTCGTTCAATGACTAAGAGCATTTGGGTCACTGAACTCGAAATTCGCACCATGGATGCAAGATTTTCTAGTGCATCTGCAAACTGATTGTCTTCACGTCGTAGGTAGGTGTATTCGATTTCGTCTACCTGGGATGAAATGTTCTCGAGATAGGACTGATACAGAGCAAGGCTTTCACTTCGTACCTTCCATCGGCCTGAAATCTTGTTTATGATGAGTGAGGAATCACTATTTACCCGTAGCTTCTTTACGTTAAGCGCAATGGCAACTTGCAGACCTAGAATACATGCTTCGTATTCTGCTGCATTGTTTTAGTGACGTCGAAGTCGAGCTTCACGGAAATCGGGGTGTGCTCCTCTTGCGGTGAAATTAGAAGCACTCCAACTCCACATCCGTTTTTATTTGATTCACCATCGAAGTATAACGACTAACTGTCTTCCTCGGTCATCATAAGCTCTTCATTTAGAAAATCAAAGTCCTCAGGAAGGACTTCGTTTGGAGAGACTGCTAAGAACTCAGAGACAATACTACCTTTGATGGCTTTTTGAGGTATGAACTTAAGGTCAAATTCGGCGAGCCATAACCATCCATCTAGACATGCGTCCGTTCATTGCTGGCTTTTCAAAGAGGTATTTCAAAGGATCCCCTTTGCATACGATGTGTACGGTATGTGTGAGCAAGTAATAGCGAAGCTTTCGCGATGCCCACATTAAAGCCAAGCATAGTTTCTCTAGGGCAGAGTATTGTTCCTCGTATGGAAGGAGCTTCTTGCTGAGGTAGTAAATTGCACTTTCCTTGCCGTCAATTTCTTGAGTGAGCATTGCTCCAGCGGCGGTGCTTGTTGCTGTAAGATAGAGCCGTAACGGATGCCCAGGGCGAGCAGGAGCTAACACACATACAAGAGGATTGGTGAGATACTCCTTGATCCTGTAGAAAGCTTGTTGGCAACTATAATCCCATTTCCTGGGTGCACTTTTCTTCAGTTTCTTGAAGATGGGTTCACAGACCATTGTGAGCTTGGATATGAACCTGCTAATGTACTAGAGTCGACCCAAGAACCCTCGGATCTCCTTTTTATTTTGCGGTGGCCTGAGTGACATGATGGCTTTGATCTTTGTTGGATCGATATCAATGCCTCGAGAGCTGATGATAAAACCTAGGAGCTTGCCTGAAGTGACCCCAAATGCGCATTTTTGCGGATTAAGGCGCATGTTGAACTGTTAAAGTCTCTGGAAGAGCTTCCTTAGTGCAAGGGAATGTCCTTCGCAGTCCTTTGACTTGACGATCATATCGTCAACATAGACCTCTACTTCTTTGTGTATCATGTCATGAAGTAGAGCAGTGGCAGCTCGTTGGTATGTGGCGCCTGCATTTTTGAGACCAAAAGGCATCACAATGTAGCATTAAAGCCCCTATGGAGTGGTGAAGGTTGTTTTTTCATGCCTTCTTCGACCATTTTGACTTGATTATACCCCGCATACCCATCCATGGATGAGAGCATGGCATGATCTGCTGTGTTGTCTACGAGAACGTCTATGTGTGGTAGAGGGAAGTCGTCTTTCGGACTTGCTTTGTTTAAGTCACGAAAGTCTACACACATTCGAACTCGTCCATCTTTCTTAGGTACTGGAACCACATTTGCTATCCATTAAGGGTAATTGACGACCTTAATAAAGCCTGCATTGTGTTGCTTATGACTTCCTGCCGAATGTTAAGGGCAACATCCGGTTTCATGCGACGGAGCTTTTGTTTGACTGGCTTAGCCCCCTCTATGAGCGGAATTCTATGCTGTGCGATGTCTGGATCAATCCCTGGCATGTCTTAATAGGACCAAGCAAAAACATCCCGGAACTCTTTCAGTGTTGTAACCAGTTCATCCCTTTCATGCGGACTCAGTGTCAGACCAATCTGTATCTCCCACGTCGTGTTGTTGTCGGAGATGTCTACCTTTTCTGTTTGCTCGATGACAGAAGTTTTCTTTTCGTGCTCTTCCATTGCCTTTATTAACTCATTGTTGTTTTGTTTGTTTTCGAGTTGTGAATTAAAGCAATCATAAGAAGGAAAAGAGGAAATAGTAGAAAGGAACATGTTATTAAACTCTGAAGAGAGTACAGATGAGTTTGTCTCTGAAGAGACTTGATTGACAAGGGAGAGGTGGATGCTGGGCTCCTTGACAGACTCAGGAGGACATTCCCTAGGACCAGCTATCCTAGCTTCTACAACACTAGGCTCAGACTTTGTCTCAAATTCAGAATCCTCGAGCATTGGTCCATCGCCCATGGTGCACTTGATGACCTTGCCTCCTGGAGTAGTGATCTTCACGGTTTTGCGCCAACCATGAACTAAGCCTTTGACTAGTGTGATGAGAGTGGTGGGGTCGAATGTGTCCTTGGTCATGGCCATGAAAACCTCTTGTTCAGCTGGGGGGTGATTTCTTGACCAAACAGGAGTCCCAAACCTTGTGCTTCGAGGCCATCTAGGGCAGATGCCTTGCTTATAGGGAGAGGATCCGCGTCTACAAAGTTGCAGTTGCTGGAGTCCTTGAACCATGTGCGTCTTTTCCTGCAAAACAAGAATGATGGAGGGAACTTAGGTGGAAGTTCGAAACGAGCGTTTCCTCGGTAATCGCCAAGGTATTCTCTATGTGGTTCGCCCCAAAAACCATTAAGGCGGTATTTTTCAAAGTCCGTTAAGATGTAAGGATCCTAGATGAATTTAGGAATTTTCTTTCCCCATTCTCGACATACACACATGCTCTTGCCTAGAGATTCAACATAGCACAGCTTCCAAACTTTTTAGAGCACGTCATTTGGAAGGTCGGCCAATGATTTTTGATTGTGATCTTGTGGTTCATGGATTTGCCATTTACACATTTGGAAGTTTTTGCCTGTAGGGTAGGGTAGACCATCCCATCCTGTCTTTAGTTTTTCGATCATGACCCTCTTGTAGCAGTCACAAGTCATGGGGTCGCTTGAGGGTTGGTAGGCATCTGAGACTTCCCTCGACGGAGGTGGAACTAAATTGACTGAATGTTTTCCTCGTGCTGCATTGAAGTGCCCATTGGTTAGTGCAATTGTTTTCGGGTTTGTCTGATGAATTGGTGTTATGAGGATGGAAGGATCGAAATAAGTTTCGTTATCTTCGAGCATGTAGACATCGACCCCTCCACGTGACTAGTTCTTGGCAACGATTATATCTTGCAGAATGTTCCTGAAGGTGAAGCAACCTTCGATATCATGGCCATGCCTTTGATGATATCCGCAATATTTGTCTGGCTTCCACCACATAGGTCTTTCTTCAGGAGTCGGATCAGGAGTAGGTTCCATGTATTTGACAACCCCTTTGGAACTTAAGTGTTCAAATGCTCGTGCAGCAGAATAGCCAAGGCGAGAATATTTGCGCCTTTGGAGGACCTCCCTTGTCACTTTAGGAGGTACAAGAGGGCGACGACCTCTTGCCTTTTCTAGTGTTGAGGATCGTGATGTTTCACGATCTTCGGTGGTATGCCCATTGCCTTTGTAGATTTTTGTGGGTCTCTGTTCGGTGGACAGGGTTGTTGCAGAATTGTCAAGTTGGATTGAATGGTTGAGGCCGGGAGCCTCGGAGTCTGAGCAAGGCTTGCGCTTGTTACTTGCTTTGAGTGCTTCAAATTCCTCCCCAAGAGAGTGCATTCGTGTGGAGAGAGGGTCAATTACACTGACCAACTCAGTGACAAGTCTGTTAAGGCCAGCGATTCGGTCATTCAACACCTTATCCTCGAGCTCATCACGCTTCCGAGTGTCGGGGGTTTTGTCAATGAGAGCTTCGAGCACATCGAATTCTAGCTTAGTGATTCGAGCATCAAATGAGTCCAACTTTGCCATAACCTGGATGACGATAGAGTTTTCTATGGCCATTTGTGCAATGGTGTTGATAAGTGGAGTGCTGCTTGAGAACTGTGGAACGAGCCCTGTGTCTACAAGCTAAACCATTGGTGCCTACCCTGTTTGCACATGGACCAAAAGTTAAGTTCCATGTCGAATTAACCTGTGATGCAATGCATGTCTTAGGGGTGATCATTCCCTTGCCTATTGACTGACCCAAAAATGTAAAAGTGCATGAACGTCGGAAATTCACCTTTCGTCTTTTATTTTCGTTTTTCACTTTTTTGTTATTTTTTCATTATTTTTTTTGATTTTTTGCTTCTTTTCTCTCTTTTTTTTGAAAAGGCGAAGTTCAAAGGTCCGACGCCCGTTTACAATTGTATGACTCAAAAAAGACGTAACGCCTAATGATTCTAGTTTACTACCACTTCGACAATTAGACACCTAAGGAATGATCACCTTGCTATATGAAGACACATTGGTTCCAAAGAAAGGGGAAAGACCATTGGAAAAAGGCGGAGTCAATCCCTTAAGCGCCATGGTGGTCTTAAATCCCTTGATATGGAATCGAGGGTCATCGGTTGGCTTGAACTTGGGTATATCTTCGGCTGAGAAATCCTTTGGCAGGTTGGTTGAAATGTTAGGGTCAAGAGGAGGTTGGTCTTGGATCGCCTTTTCAATCAGCTTGTCCAAGGAAGTGCTCGAGGTCAACTCCTTGATCTTAGCTTCAAGCTCTTGAACTTGCTCGACAAGCTTTTGGATCTTTTCTTGTTCGGAGGCCATTTTGTGGTGTTAAGGCTAATGGGTAGTGAAGGTTGGAAGAAGGTTAGGTTGGGCTTAGGGCTCAAACTCTTCAGGTCGAGCAAGGGCTATGGAGACGACTTCACCCTGTTTCAAAAAGAAATAAACCCTTAGTGAACTCCCTTGGTCATTATTGAACATATGGATGCAGGTGCAAATGCATGTCCTAATTCCATGGTCATCTTTCCTAGAATGAATGCATGAATGCAAGGTGCCCTTTTGTTTTTTTGAATATTTTGCTTTTTTTTTTTTTGAAAGGGCACCACATGACATAGGACTGTATGATATGCACATGTCCTAAGTGGTTAGGGTCATGCCTAGATGTGCTAAGGGTCGAGTCTAAGTTTGGCCAAAGGTCAATCCTATGTGAGTACGGTCAAGGTCAAAGTCTTAGGTCAAAGTCTGTGCCTACCCTAGTGGTCAAGGGTCAAGACCTAAGGTCGAAAGTTTGATGGACAAAGTCCTAGTGAACTATGGTCACAGACTAAGGTAGAGGTCAACTAAAGTCACTATGGGCTATGAAATGCATAATGTGAGCTAAAAGATGACCATGGACTACATGGATGTGATTATGAACATGTGTTAAGGTCAAGAACTATAGAATGGCTAGGGCCCATACAATGCACATATATACATACCACATGATGACAAGTCAACTAGGTCGGGTCAGTCAAAGAAGGTGCCACGCCTAAGAGTAGAGCTGGGTCCAATTTCACCACTTTCACGGTAAATGATGTATGGCCGAGTTACCCCTTACGTGCACGCATCCCGTAACATGTGCACACATGGCATGGGTGGGATAGGACTTGCCTTAGCCATGCGATCCATTAACCACATGCAACCAAGGTAGTATCCCCCCTTAAGGTGGTCTCGAGCATAGAACATGCCCATATTGAGACCAAGGAGCCTAAGGCGTGACCCTATGCGGAGGGTCACATGCAAAATGCAAAAATCCAATAATCGTGATGATGGAATTACGAGACTTTCAAGTCTGTCCACTTCACCTAACGGTGATTATCCCCAGTGAAGTCGCCAAATTGTAGACCGTGGGCCGACCCTCGTGGGGCGATGGCTTGGGCCTACATTGATGTGTGTTGTGTGTCGTGGGCTTGAGCCACGGAACCCGCACGTGAGTGCGTTGGGGAAGTGTTGTCGAGTAAGGGGATCGCCACCGTGCCTATTAAGGTTAATCACGGACGCCCGAAACGTTGGTGCCAAAATAATGGCCCCACGGTCCGATCCAGTAACCAGTTCGTGGGTTCGGGGACATGGTACGGATTGAATCTTTGACCCAATCCGCCCGCATGTAGCGGCCTCTACTCGGTCTCATTGTAATTCCATTAAACACGATTATTGGATGCACGCAACTTACATATTCAAGACCTTATTAGCGCACTAGTCCTAAAAGTTACTATAACAGTGGGTTTTTATTATTCACAAACAACTACCTGGCCTAGAAATTGTGATCACTTGATATTAGTCAAATTAAAAAGGTGCCTAAAAGCCGGTTGTCCATGATTAATCTGATTTTTAAAGTGATTCACATAATTTCCGGTCTTTATTTAAAGAGCAAACGAAATGCAATACAAAACATATATACAATATGCATATACAAATATACATCATCCTTACCTTGTCGCTGCAAACAAACAAATTGTTAGAAAAATAATAAATAAAATGATAGCGCCTTCGATCGATCCGCTAAACAAATCAAACAAACATGTTAGTATTGATGAAGAAAGCGCCTCATTAAAGCTTGCTATACAAAATGCAAAGAAAACGTTAGTAATGACAAGCAACATTAATAATAAAGATGAAAACTATTGAAAACAGTAAAAAGTGATGAAACTCCTACATATTTACAAGAAGCGAATAACGAGTGAGTTTCTACATCTTGTTAATCGAATTAAAACTCGTAATAATTGTTAATCAAATTAGAAAGAAACGAAAATGAGGTTTTGGGTGAGTAACCTCAGAGGTATACCTTGATTTCGCTCGTTGATTTGATTTAAAAAGACGTATTAGAACTCGTATTTTGTGTTTTAGTGGTGAGAGAGTATGAGTGAGAGAGCAAGAGAGTATGCAAAGCCTAGCAACGTATGCCGTGTCCCCGGAAACGAGGCGTAAGAGGGTATTTATAGGCGCAAAGACACAAAGTGAGCGTATATACGCTCATGGGGAGCGTATATACGCTCATGGTGAGCGTATATGCGCTCATAGGGAGCGTATATACGCTCATGCTGGTGAGCGTATATACGCTCATAGGGAGCGTATATACGCTCATGCTGGTGAGCGTATATACGCTCATGGGGAGCGTATATACGCTCCTTTGAGCTATATACGTTCAGTTATTTTTGCCTTATTTCGAAGATTTTTCTTATTCTACAAGATTACGGATGAATCTAGACATCCCCTCCTCCAAGAAATACGATTCTAGGGAGTTCTAGGGGATTCCGGAACGTTCCGTGTATTTTTTCCGTATTTTCTGCGTATTCCCACGTATTTTGATATTGTAAATATTGCAAAATTCATAGAAAATCGTAGAAAAATCAGAAAAATAATCTAAAAATACTGGTGAACTCAGAAAAATACTGGTGAACAGAATGTTATACACATAGTGTCTAGTTTGTTGTGGCATGTGTTGTTAATTCTTTATTCGAGGAGCCTAATGCCGGTTGTCCATAGTTATCTTATTAGGCGTGAAACACGAAATTTGCAGGTCTTTGTTAAAGCATATTATTGTTGTGAGACAAGCATGCAAGCACTGTGTGAAGAAATTGAAAGTTATGCCTTAAGGTTGCTTTTAATTCGGATTGTCGAATCGTTCATGCAAAAGGGGGTTTAGAATTGAGACGTTGGCCTCAAACCTACCTCGCAACACGATGTCGAAGACCAAGAACGCTGCCTCGGACCCTTAGGAACCCTTGTCGAACCTTAGAACCCTTTAAAACCTCTTAGATCTATTGCAAAAGAGCCTTTGGTATAGGCTTTTATGTGCTTGAATTGTGTTTGAATGTGTTTGAGAGTGTTTGTGAGAGAGAATAAGAGAGAGAGACAGTTGGACGAGTGAGAGAATGCAAGTCCAAAAGCCAAAGGTTCGTAAAATGAATAGGGGAGGCTCCCTATTTATAGGCAAGGGTCGAAATCGGCCAAAAACAGGTAAGTTTTGGGCGCAATTACGCCCAAAAGTAGGCGCAATTGCGCCCAGTATTAACCTGGATTTTGGCCGATTTGCTTGCCTCGAATAGCATGATTGCGATTGTATAATATCGTAATATAATCGTATGTGATGTTATACGATTATTATTCGATATTATTGCGATTGTGTTGGATATTTTTGCGATATTCGAGATTCTTATACCTCGAATAGCGAGATAGTAATGAAATAATATCGTAATATAATCGTATAAAATATATACGCGATTTTATACGATCATAGTTAATATTATTGCAATTATGGCTGATATTACCATGATGCTCGGGATTTTCGGATCCCTCGGGACGCATGTCTCGAGGCGAAAATCCCGGGATGGCCCGCTTTGCTCGTTTTTGTGTTTTTGCTTAAGAAATCCATAAATATTAAACGATAAGTCGAAAAATTATGGAAAAAATATGTAAAAATTCCTTATGAAAAATAGGTGATGTGCTAAAATTTTGTGGATTTTGGAATCGTTTTCATAATTTAATTATCGCAAAATTAATTAAATTGTTTAAAATTCCAAAAATTGCCAAAAATACTTAGAAAAATTCTGAAAAATTCCGAAAAAATCTAAAAAATTGTTTAAAAATATAAATTATTTGAATATTTAAACTTATTTTTTTGAGGTGCTAAACACCTGGAAGAGGTGTCCGGTGTAAGGGAATCTGCCTTTTTTTAGGGCGTGTCAGGGTCCTAGCTCTCTCGATTTGACTTGTGTGTTGAGAGGGGTTTCTTATCATTTGCCTTCTTGGGCTAGAGACAAATGTATGTATCTATATCTGCAAACAAAAAATCTTGGGAAAATATCAAGATCCGGGAAAAAATAAAAACAAAAATTTGCATTCGTAAAATATGTTTTAAAATTGTAAAACYTTATCATCTAAATGAAATTRAAGCCTTGTATCTTAGTGGAAAATGTGGAAAGATTGATGTGGAACTCTCTTAAGCTCTACCTAGCAGGATGAATCGTTTTTTCCTAATACTATGTTAGTGGCTATGTCCGCTCTAAAATTTATGCTTTCCACTTTTCTTAGGTTCGCTAAAAATCCTTTGGCGACTTCAAAGACTAATATATGCATTTAGATGGAAAGGGAAGGGACACAAAAAGCATTGGATTTGCTTAACTGTGTAACAAAAATGACATTTCTCTGCCTCTCCCTGTGCCTACGAGTATTGAATTATAGAGAGTAAGAGAGTTGTTAAATGGGTAAATACAACATCTTTGGTCAAGCAAGCATGGATAATTCATAGTTATCATAAAATGTGGTGTCTCGTGTATATTTAGCAAATTAGAAAAATCAAGATTAAGTAATAGTATACACGTAATTTTTCTTGAATCTAATCCCTCAAAGAATAGATGATTTATTTTTCCACAGGCACAATAACAAAATTCAGGGGGAAAAATTGCAGTAACATTATTAGAGCATATAGCAGGTATTATATACTTAGTGGTTTTGGCAGTCATGGAGTGAAAACTGAATAGACAAAACTGAGAGTACAAGTACTTCATATTGAGTTTCTCTAACGTACATTTCTACTAAGTTTTTTAAAAGTCTTACTTCCTGCAGAAAAGGAAAATTATGAAAAGAAATACATGAACAGAGATAATTCCACCTAAGCATTTCTAAAGATGAATTCAATATTTTSGTAAGTAACAACTAATAACACATCAAATGATGAACAAGCTAATTTGTCCTGTAATAGAGCACTGGAGCTAGAAATAAAGAATATCATGTCTTCAGATGGAAAGGTAAAAAAA
>SNQN01007848.1:0-31588 GCA_008642245.1 Bassia scoparia | reverse complement strand
ACGGAGTAGCTCCTGTTTAAGTGCGAATAGAGGTCCTGTAACCCCAAGAGCGAAGTGTAGCTTTTGCGGCCAATCTCGATAATTCTCCGTCATCTTAGAGATAATTGTTTTGAGATTTTTGTTAGCTGCTTCAACTGCCCCATTGGCTTGTGGCCTGTATGGTGATGACTTGTGGTGCTGAATCTTATATTTGGCGATAAAATCCGCACATTCTGCTTGAAAGTGGGTGTCGTTGTCACTAATGATTTCCCGAGGGACCCCATAGCGATAGGTGATGTTGTTTTCTAGGAATTTTGCCACGTGCTTAGCCTGGAGCTTAGCATATGTCGCTACTTCGACCCTTCGACCCACTTCGTGAAGTAATCTATGGCGACAAGTATGAATTCATGACCTCCTTGCCCGAGCGGCGTAATCTTCCCTATTATGTCTATTCCCCATGTAGAGAAAGGCCATGGAGAGACAAACGTGGATAGGAGAGATGGAGGAACATGCTGCGCATTGTAGTATTTTTGGCAGGTGTCGCTTGTACGGACGTATTGCATGCAATCCCTTTCCATGGTGGTCCACTAATACCCCAACTTGACGATTTTAGTGGACAGGAGCCTGCTATTCATGTGGGTGCCACTGATTCCGTCATGGATGTGCTCCATGATCGTTTTGCTTACTTTTTGAGTGATGCAAAGTAGGTGGAGACCATTGTAGTGGCTCTTATAGAGTTCTCCGCCTTGAAGTAGGTATTGAGATGAGAGACGTCTCAGAGTCCTTGGTTGCTTTTTTGTTGCACTAGAAGGGTATTCGCCAGTTTCTAGGTAGTCTTTGATGTCTTTGTACCACGGCTCTTCTGGATTGAGGTTGGACACCTCATTTGTTTCTTCTAGAGTGCAGACGTATGCTGGTTCTTGTCTTCGTTTCATGACTAAGGGCATTTGGGTCACTGAACTCAGAATTCGCACCATGGATGCGAGCTTTGCTAGTGCATCTGCGAATTGATTGTCTTCATGTCGTAGGTAGGTGTATTCGACTTCATCTACTTGGGATGCAATGTTCTCGAGATAGGACTAATACGGAGCAAGGATTTCACTTCGTACCTTCCATCGTCCTGAAATCTAGTTTATGATGAGTGACGAATCACCATATACCCGTAACCTCTTAACGTTAAGTGCAACGATAGCTTGTAGTCCTAGAATACATGCTTCGTACTCTACGGCATTATTAGTGACATCGAAGTTCAGTTTGACGGAAATTGGGGTATGCTCCTCTTGCGGTGAGATTAGAAGCACTCCAACTCCACATCCCTTTTGATTAGATGCGCCGTCGAAGTATAATGACCAACTATCTTCCTCGGTCATCATAAGTTCCTCATTTGGGAAGTCAAAGTCCTCAAGAAGGACTTCGTCTGGAGAGTCTGGTAAGAACTCGGAGGCAATACTACCATTGATGGCCTTTTGAGGCAAGAACTTAAGGTCAAATTCGGCGAGCATAACCATCCATCTAGACATGCGTCCGTTGACTGCTGGCTTTTCAAAGAGGTATTTCAGAGGATCCCCTTTGCATACAATGTGTACGGTATGTGTGAGCAAGTAATGTCGAAGCTTTCGCGATGCCCACACTAAAGCCAAGCATAGTTTCTCTAGGACAAAGTATCGTTCCTCGTATGGAAGGAACTTCTTGCCGAGGTAGTAGATAGCGCTTTCCTTGCCGTCGATTTCTTAAGCGAGCATTGCTCCAACGCCGGTGCTTGTTGTTGTAAGATAGAGCTGTAATGGATGCCCAGGGCGAGCAGTAGCTAACACAGGAAGATTGATGAGATATTCCTTGATCTCGTCGAAAGCTCGTTGGCAACTATCATTCCATTTCTTGGGTGCACCTTTCTTCAGCTTCTTGAAGATGGGTTCACAGACCATTGTGAGCTTGGATATGAACATGCTGATGTACTAGAGTCGACCCAAGAACCCTCGGATCTCCTTTTCATTTTGTGGTGGTCTTAGTGACATGATTTCTTTGATCTTTGTCGGATCGATCTCGATGCCTCGAGAGCTGATGATAAAACCAAAGAGCTTTCCTAAAGTGACTTTGAATGCGCACTTTTGCGGATTGAGATGCATGTTGAATTGTCAAAGTCCCTGGAAGAACTTCCTTAGTGCAAGGGTATGTCATTTATTACGGTCTTTTGACTTGACGATCATATCGTCGAGATAGACCTCTACTTCTTTGTGTATCATGTCATGAAGCAGAGTAGTGGCGCTTGCATTTTTGAGACCAAAAGGCATCACGGTGTAGCAATATAGCCTCCACGGAGTGGTGAAGATCGTCTTTTCCATGTCTTCTTCGGCCATTTTGACTTGATTATACCGCGCATAGCCATCCATGAATGAGAGCAAGGCATGATCTGCTGTGTTGTCTATGAGAATGTCTATGTGCGGTAGAGGGAAGTTGTCTTTTGGACTTGCTTTGTTTAAGTCACGAAAGTCCATACACATTTGAACCCGTCCATCTTCATAGGCACTGAAACCACATTTGCTATCCATTAAGGGTAATTGACGACCTTAATGAAGCCTGCAATGTGTTGTTTGATGACTTCCTGCCGAATGTTAAGGGCAACATCCGATTTCATGCGACGAAGCTTTTGTTTGACTAGCTTAGCCCCCTCTATGAGCGGAATTCTGTGCTGTGCGATGTCTGGATCATTCCCTGGCATGTCTTCATAGGACTAAGCAAAAACATCCCGAAATTCTTTCAGGTTGCAACCAGTTCATCCCTTTCTTGCGGACTAAGTGTCAAAGCAATTTTTATCTCCCGCGGTGTGTCGTTGTTGGAGATGTCTACCTTTTCTGTTTGCTCGAAGACGGAAGTTTTCTTTTCGTGCTCTTCCATTGCCTTTATTAACTCATTGTTGTTTTGTTTGTTTTCGAGTTGTGAATTAAAGCAATCATAAGAAGGAAAAGAGGAGTAAGCAGAAAGGAGCATGTTATTAAACTCTGAAGAGAGTACATATATGTCTGTCTCCAAAGAGACTTGATTGACAAGGGAAAAGGGGATACTAGGCTCCTTGAAATACTCAGGAGGACACTCCCTAGGACTAGCTATCCTAGCTTCTACGACACTAGACTCAAACTCAGTCTCTGATTTAGAATCCTCGAGCAGTGGTCCTTTGCCCATGGTGCACTTGATGACCTTGCCTCCTGGAGTAGTGATCTTCACTGTAGACACCTAAAAATGTCTCCCCAAATGAGTAATCAATGATGAAGTATACCACATGTCGCAATTAATTCGAACTCGAAAAAACGCAATTGAACTCGTAATGAAGCTCGAAATATGTGAAGTCAAGTCACACTCGAAATTATGAGTCAAAGGTCAAATACGAGGCAAAAATATTTTCTTTCGGTTTTCTCGATAATCTCAAAGGTTTTCAAACAAGTTACGCTGGCGATTCTCATGCTTTTTGTTTTTCATCATGTTCGTCACATTTTTCTGAATCCGCCAGTATTTTTAAATTATTTTTCTGATTTTTCTATGATTTTCTATGAATTTTGCAATGTTTAAATACGCAGAATACGCAGAAAATACATGAATAATTAGAAAATACGCGGAATGTTCTAGAATCTCCTAGAAATATACTTTCTTGCGAAAGGAGGCGTCTAGAATAATCCGTAATCTTAGAAAATCGAGACGTATGGCAAAGAATTATTCCGAATTAAAATATTTCAGATTTTTGGAAAAAATATATACGCAGAAGCCTGCGTATATACGCTCCTAGGAGCGTATATACGCAGGGTTTATATACGCTGCCTTTGAGGAGCGTATATACGCTGAGGAGCAGCGTATATACGCTGCCTGTGAGCGTATATACGCTGCTCCTGAGCGTATATACGCTCCTTTTTCTGCCTCTACGCCTATAAATACACCTTGCCTCATACGATTTTAACACGACGATTTTCGACACGACTTCCGACTTCCAACTTCCGAACTTCCAATTTTACGATCTAAGCATTCTCTCTCTCATTCACAAAACTCTTTCACAAATACACATAAACACGAGTCTTTTGCGTTCTTTCGATTCGTTTTGACAAGCGAAAACAAGGTTGAATTCTGAGATTACTCACCAATAATTCTCTTTCACTTTCTTTTAACTTGATTAACCATTATTATGAGTTCTAATGTAATTTACACAATGTAGAAACCGACTTTTAATCGTTCCATGTAAATATGTAGGTTTTTCATAATGTTTTCAATGTTTTCATTGTTTTGGTTTTCGTTCTTTTCATTTCATTTTCATTATTATTATCACTTGTCAATACTAACAATTTCTTATCCTTGTATAGCGATTCAAGGCGAAAGATTCATTGCGCATTGAGTTTACATACATCATCATGCATATGCATCCTGCACAAACACATCACATTACATTGCACATTACACATTGCACCACCTCAACACAAGGCTAGGGCCCATCTTACACATTGCACATTACACATTGCACCACCTCAACACAAGGCTAGGGCCCATCTTACATGCAGTTGCCTACACACGCCTATACGGCATTCATCGCTATACGCGATTTTTGCTACGCGCAACATTCTTCCCGAAAAGCCAAGGTCAGCCGTAGGGAAGGTTTCCTGAGGAACGAGGCGCTTCCAAAGGAATTCATATCACAGCCTATACGGCATTCATCGCTATACGCGATTGTTGCTCCACGCAACATTCTTCCCGAAAAGCCAAGGTCAGCCGTAGGGAAGGTTTCCTGAGGAACGAGGCGCTTCCAAAGGAATTCATATCATCACTCACATGCCTATACGGCATTCATCGCTATACGCGATTGTTGCTACACGCAACTTTCCCCGAAAAGCCAAGGTCAGCCGTAGGGGAACTTTCCGAAGGAACGAGGCGCTTCCGACGGAACTTACATTACGTCTTCCCGAAAAGCCAAGGTCAGCCGTAGGGAAGGCACATACATCACAACTCTCCCCGAAAAGCCAAGGACAGCCGTAGGGGAACTTTCCGAAGGAACGAGGCGCTTCCGACGGAACTTGCATTACTCCTTCCCGAAAAGCCAAGGTCAGCCGTAGGGAAGGCATCTACATCATTTTCTTTTCCCGAAAAGCCAAGGTCAGCCGTAGGGAAAAGCTACCTGAGGAACGAGGCGCTTCCGAAGGTATTCATCACCTCATTTTCTCCTGAAAAGCCAAGGTCAGCCGTAGGGAGAAAGCAGCCCGAGGATCCAGGCGCTTCCAAGGGCATAAAACCGCATGGGGCGCGGTAACAGGTAAAACTAACCTTTGTTTTGCAGGTACCGGCGAAAAAGGGTGACTCAGGGTTACAGAACGTCTTGAGTTGCTCTCCGTCCCAAATCAAATACTTTGACTGTCGTCTTACGAGATTTTCGTCTCTTCAGACTCAGTCAAAGTGGGGGCTTCTTCACACAACAGCTCCTTTACACTTCGGGTTTTGGAATTTTCTCCCGCACCAGAAATTCCATATATGCACACTTCGGGTCTACGATTTCTCCCGCTACAGAAATCCAGCACAAGCATCTTTCGGGTCTACGATTTCTCCCGCTACAGAAATCTCAAGCAAACACATCTTTCGGGTCTTGGAATCTTCTCCCGCTACAGAAGTTCCGTCAGCACATCTTCGGGTCTTGGAATCTTCTCCCGCTACAGAAGTTCCGTCAGCACATCTCCTGAAAAGCCAAGGTCAGCCGTAGGGAGAAAGCCGCCCGAGGATCCAGGCGCTTCCAAGGGCATAACACCGCATGGGGCGCGGTAACAGGTAAAACTAACCTTTGTTTTGCAGGTACCGGCGAAAAGGGTAACTCAAGGTCGCAGAACGTCTTGAGTTGCTCTCCGTCCCGAATCGAATACTTTGACTTTCGTCTTACGAGACTATCGTCTCTTCAGACTCAGTCAAAGTGGGGGCTTCTGTAGACACCTAAAAATGTCTCCCCAAATGAGTAATCAATGATGAAGTATACCACATGTCGCAATTAATTCGAACTCGAAAAACGCAATTGAACTCGTAATGAAGCTCGAAATATGTGAAGTCAAGTCACACTCGAAATTATGAGTCAAAGGTCAAATACGAGGCAAAAATATTTTCTTTCGGTTTTCTCGATAATCTCAAAGGTTTTCAAACAAGTTACACTGGCGATTCTCATGCTTTTTGTTTCTCATCATGTTCGTCACATTTTTCTGAATCCACCAGTATTTTTAAATTATTTTTCTGATTTTTCTATGATTTTCTATGAATTTTGCAATGTTTAAATACGCAGAATACGCAGAAAATACATGAATAATTAGAAAATACGCGGAATGTTCTAGAATCTCCTAGAAATATACTTTCTTGCGAAAGGAGGCGTCTAGAATAATCCGTAATCTTAGAAAATCGAGACGTATGGCAAAGAATTATTCCGAATTAAAATATTTCAGATTTTTGGAAAAAATATATACGCAGAAGCCTGCGTATATACGCTCCTAGGAGCGTATATACGCAGGGTTTATATACGCTGCCTTTGAGGAGCGTATATACGCTGAGGAGCAGCGTATATACACTGCCTGTGAGCGTATATACGCTGCTCCTCAGCGTATATACGCTCCTTTTTCTGCCTCTACGCCTATAAATACACCTTGCCTCATACGATTTTAACACGACGATTTTCGACACGACTTCCGACTTCCAACTTCCAACTTCCAATTTTACGATCTAAGCATTCTCTCTCTCATTCACAAAACTCTTTCACAAATACACATAAACACGAGTCTTTTGCGTTCTTTCGATTCGTTTTGACAAGCGAAAACAAGGTTGAATTCTGAGATTACTCACCAATAATTCTCTTTCACTTTCTTTTAACTTGATTAACCATTATTATGAGTTTTAATGTAATTTACACAATGTAGAAACCGACTTTTAATCGTTCCATGTAAATATGTAGGTTTTTCATAATGTTTTCAATGTTTTCATTGTTTTGGTTTTCGTTCTTTTCATTTCATTTTCATTATTATTATCACTTGTCAATACTAACAATTTCTTATCCTTGTATAGCGATTCAAGGCGAAAGATTCATTGCGCTTGTTTTTCATCATGAACTAACATTTGTTTTATTTGTCTTTATATAGCGATTCAAGGCGGAAGATTCGTTTCGCTTCGTTTTACAAACTAACCTTTGTTTTGTTTGCAGATTTAGGGTAAGATGAGTTTGTATATATTTTGAAGTTCATATACTTCATATTGTCATTGTTGTATAATTTGTATATATTTTGCTAAACAAAGACCGGAAATTATGTGAATCACTTTAAAGTCAGATTAACTATGGACAACCGGTTTTTAGGCACCGTTTTAACATGATTAATACAAAGTGGTCACAATTTCTAGGTTAGGTAGTCTCTTGTGTATAATAGAAACACACTTTCATAGTAATTTTTAGGGTTAGTACGCTTCTAAGGTGCTAAAAAATGTAAGTTGTGTGCATCCAATAAATCGTGTTTAATGGAATTACAATGAGACCGAGTAGAGGCCGCTACATGCGGGCGGATTGGGTTACTGATTCAATCCGTACCATGTCCCCGAACCCACGACTGGTTACTTGATTGGACGTGGGGCCATTGTTTTGGCACCAACGTTTCGGGCGTCCGTGAATAACCTTTATAGGCACGGTGGCGACTCCCCTTACTCGACAACACTACCCCAACGCACTCACGTGCGGGTTCCGTGGCTCAAGCCCACGCAAAGCACCTCGTACCAAGCCGCGCGCCCGCTATACGCTGAGGGCGCGGCCCACGTCCTACATTCACGATTTTGCGCCAACCATGAATCAAGCCTTTGACTGGTGAGATGAGAGTGGTGGGATTGAATGCTTCCTTGGTCATTGCCACGAAAACTTCTTGTTCAACTGGAGGGGTGATTTCTTGGCCAAACAGGAGTCCCAAACCTTGTGCTTCGAGGCCATCTAGGGCAGATGCCTTGCTTGTGGGGACAGGATCCCCGTCTACAAAGTTGCAAATGTTGAAAATCTCAAGTCCTGGATACTTATTGCCATCTATTCCTATGAAGTGCTCCGGGAATTCGTAGTATGGAAAATCATCCCCTTCCTTAATGAACTGTCCATTGAGAGTGAGTGGATACGGACCGAGAGTTATGTTGCATTCGTCTCTCTTCTTAGAGACCTTGTTGCGTATGAACTCCAAACGCTCTTCATAGGAAGGAATGTATCTTAGACCAAATTTGTCATTCTTCGATATGCGTTCCCGAAAGGGAGTTGCTTTTGCTTTGCGCAATTCGAGTGTCATCCCAGGGAAGTGCCCCTTATCTGGTAGGAGTGCATGGACCACCAAGTTGGAATGTGGATGGAAGTCAAAAGGGACCTTGTCCTATTCCAAGACTGCTACAGTAAAATCCCATAAATCTTCATCGTTCTCATCATGCTCAACATGGATTTTGGGCTGCTCAATTGCTTCGATTCTCATAGGAGATGCATCGACGGTGATAATGTAAGGCTTCACCCCCTTTAGGGGTTGACCTCAGCTTCAGTGTCATGGAATCGAGCCATGGAATCCGCATGTGAATGCGTTGGGGTGTGTTGTCGAATTGAGGGGATCGCCACCGTGCCTATACAGGTTAATCACGGACGCCCGAAACATTGGTGCCAAACTAATGGCCAAACAGATAGGTCTAGTAACCAGATTGTGGGTTCGGGGACATGGTACGGACTAGATCTTTGACCCAATCTGCGCGCATGTAGCGGCCTCTACTCGGTCTCATTGTAGTTCCATAAGTCATAATTATTGAATACAAATAGCCTATCGATTTGACCCTGAAGGCGCACTAACCTAATATTACTAAAAATAGTAGGTTACTATTAATAAAGAAAAATTAGTGAGCTACTTATTCTAAGTGACCACTTCGAATTATGTCAATGTTATGGGCGCCTAAACCGGTTGTCCAAATTATCTGATTTTATGTGACCATGTTATGATTAAGCAAACAAATCTTGTATTATAAAGAGAATTTATTCTCTTGCAAAACATAATCACATTATACAAAGATCCACAGGGATTAACATGCACTGCAAAAGGAAAAAGCACGCCAAAACCTAACAATATTACATAGATCAACCTGAAATTATTAAGTCGGTTTCTAGCAAATTCTAGATCGATTATTGTATTTGAAATTGAATTTGGACATTGAATGTGATATTGAATTATTCTTGAACTCGAAATTGAATTATAACATATTTTTGCAAAGATTGAAGTATTTGATTAGTTCTACATTGGTGTTATTGATTAATGGTATATCAAGCCTTTAATTAAACATAGTTTTAATTTATGAATAGAGTTAAGCGATTATGAAATGAGAGTCTCAGAGTTAGTACCTTGTAAGCGGCGGTCGAAACGTTGTTGAATTATGCGCAAAGTGTCACTAGAATTGAATTTGAATTGAATTGAATTGAATGAATCGTGAATGTGTTTGATTGTGTTTAGAAGAGCTTAGAGATGTTTATGATGAGCAAAGAGAGAGTTTTTCCGTGATTTTTCGACCTGCCAATTCGGGGTCCAAAGGGTCTTATTTATAGGCGAAAATAGCTTGGGAAACACGGCAAAAAAAAAATGAGCGTACATACGCTTAAATTTGAGCGTATATACGCTCAAAGGAAGTGTATATACGTTCACTTTGGGCGTATTTTGGACTTTTCGGGAATACGCTCGATTTTTGGACTTTTCGGGATTTTTTTGTACCGATTTGACTCGATTTTCTTGCCGTATTTCGCACGAAATATTCAAGAAATATCTTTTACTTAGCCAAGTAAAAGACTCTAGATTTTTCCGGCTTTTGCGGCAAGAAAAACCACTTTCCGGAACATTCGGGAACGCTTTAGAATATTCCGGGAAGTTCTAGAATAATCGGAATAAAAGCTAACAACAAATAATCATAGAAAAATTATGAAAAATTCCCAAAAATCTTAAAATAGAAGAATTTAAATAAAAAGAAAGAAAACGTCAGGGGCGTGCTACGTGAAATTATAAAAATGCCCCTGCCATGCCAAAGCACCTTAGAAACTTTAAAAAAATTATGAAAAATTGTGAGAAAAATCTAGAAAAATAGGAAAAAAATACTAGCAATGTCCGAAAGTCATTTGAGGCCTAATGAAATTACAAAAATGCCCCTAAGACTCAAATGGCATCCAAAAAAAATCATGGAAAAATCCCGAAAAATCAAAGGAAATTCCTAGCAAGCTGAGGCTTAGAAAAGAATGTATGTAAGGTGACACTTGAGCATAATTCGCAAACGGACCTATTGCAATACAGTACAATCATCATTGACTTTCGGGAACTAAATGAAGCACCGAATTAGGTGTCTTCAGTTAGCCCCCCTTTGACCGAGTCTGGAGAGACAAAGTCTTGTAAGAGGACAGTTAAAGGTGCGCATGTTGCGACTTATGTACGCTAATCTCTATGGAAATTAGCTAAAGAGCTAACCCCTCAAGATCGGTGTAAAATTGATATCGAATGTGTTTTCAAGAGTCAATTGTGACAATTGAAATGGCTAGTGACAAAATAGCTAGCATGTGGCAAATAGTAACTTGAAAATGATATCCCTAATTCAGGATTAAGGCCTATCATGTAATGGCATAAGTCTTATTTAATGCCAGGAGAGAGACTTGTATGCAATTTAGCTTGTGACCCGTGACCTTGAAATGGAAAAGGTGTTCTAAAGGTGCATTGTTCTGATCTAATGCTAAAGGTAAGGTAAGGGTGACCTAAGTCTGGATTAAGGTCACAACATAAGTCTGGTTTAATGCTAGGGGCAACTTGAAATTGAATGTGTCAACTTGTAATTGGAAAGAGAGATGTCCTAGTTCAGGATTGAGGATCACCTTAAGGGTGACATAGGTCTAGTTTTATGCCCCTAGTTCTTAAAGGGTCGGTACGGTCTGGTTCGAAACCGAAAGGTGGTCTATCTAGGTCTGGTTTAAGACACAAAAAGGACGATACTAGAGTCTAATCCTAGTACCAAGTGCCAATCGAAGAGTGTTATTTGAAGAGGGCCTATTAGAAATGTGCTGATTGAAAAGTGACTTAGAGAAAGGTGACATATAGATTACTAATTGACAAGACTATGGCTTGACTTGGACGTGACATGTGACTCGAGCTTGAACTTGAACTTGAACTTGACATCGCCGAGACAGTGACTTTGATTGGAAAGAGACAGGGTCCATAAGCGGATTTTTAAGGATTTCCACTTGATAGCAACAAACTTGAACATGCAACAAGAAGCCCCCCAATTGAAAAAATAAGGGATGTTTTGACGAGACCGTGATGACGGCAAGCCCCCAAGTGTTACTCGAGGATAATGTAGATAGTATCGATGATCTTTGAAGGGGAAAAGCTAGAGACAACGTAAAGTAGACAAGGCTTATAGTTGATGGGTCATTTTTGTGGACTAGGAATGAGTCCCCCAACGAGATGCACTAACCCTAAAGGTTAGGTGGCTTTACTTCTTAGGGATTAAGTCAATGAGTCCTTGAAGGTGGCCAAAGAATAGGCTATGGTTCGAGAAATACAAAAAAAGGGTCAAATTTGTGGCTATGGGTCAAAGATGTGGCTAGATGCTAGGTTGGCTAATGATGTTGGTTCAAACATGAGTCTATGTTGGGGTCTAGACTGGCAAAACCATTATCAAATTCTTATCAAGTAAAAGCACTCAAAAGGCTTCAAACGATTTAATGTTAATGCGATCGGACCTTGAGAAGAGGCTTCCTACGTATCCTTACGGAATCAGAACACCGTAGTTCTAAAGGTTTGATTTGTGTGGTTGAACAATGCTCATTTAGAAAGGGTTTAGAGGGATCGTAATGTGTTGTTGAGGTTTAGGGTGAAGAAGGAGAGGGAAAAGGCTCAAAAATTCCCAATGTAATCGTCATGGTGTGCATTGTGCCTTTTGACTTTTGCATTTGAACTTACACTTTTAATCTAGAATTTGCATTTTTGAATTTTATGTGCATTGGATCTTGAATTTGCATTTTTGTTTTTTTTTGTGCATTGGATTTTGAATTTGTATTTGCTCCTTGATTTTTCTTACTTGTTTTTGCACATGTCTTTTCCTACACACCATTTGAATTTCCATGAGTTAGGTAGTTATGGATGAAGAAAGAAGGAGGCCAATGTGTTTAGGCTGCAAGGGGTTGTAAGAGATTGAATGTTATGCAGGTGAAGGGAAAGGGATGATATTTTGTGGTGTTAATGAAGGAAGGCCTTTTGAGCATTGTTCAATTTCATCAATTAAATCAGTAGTAAGTTAATTAGATTAAACCAATTGAGGCCGATGAGAGTTGAGATCCTTCGCTGCTGGAGGTACTGGGAGGCGACCATCTTCGACCATATCTTGAATCTTATGCTTCAAAACGAAAAAATTTTCAGTGGTGTGGCCCCTTTCTTGGTGGAACTTACAATAGGCATTGGCATTCCAACTCTTAGATTTCTTATCATTTGAAGGATCTGGAGTGGGCCCAATAGGAGCAAGTGCACCTTTTGCAGTTAACCTGTCAAAGGCCTGCTCATAAGTCATGCCAATTGGAAAAAATGTCCTCTGTGGCCTTCGGGGCTTGTTGCTGAAAGAGCCGGGATGGTTAGAAGAGTTGTCATTAGAGATATTGGTAATGTGGCTGGTTTGATCGGTGCTAGAAGAAGAGGAGCCACCTTTCTTGTTAAAACCCCCGCCGTCACCCTTAGACTTCTGGGCTTGAACATCTTCCTCAACTAGGAGCCCAACCTTGTAGAGCCTAGTAAATGAATCAATGGCTTGAAACTTGAGTGGCTCTCGATAATTGGGTTGAAGGTTCTTGATGACCATCCAAACTTGATCTTCCTCATTTGATCGGTTAGTCATTTGAGCTGCCTTCTCCCTCCATCTATTAAGGAAAGTAGAGAAATCTTCTTTTTCTCCTTGCTTGGTGGCCTCTAGTTCACGGAGACCAACAGGGAGTTGGGAATTGTACCTATACTCCTTTAGGAACTCTTGTTTGATATATTCCCAATCATCGAGCTTGGTTTGATTCAGGGTCTTGAACCACCTGGATGGATGGGTGTCCAAAGTAATAGGGAACACCGAAGCGAATAACTCTTTGCCCATTCCTTTAAGAGCCATTGAGATATTGAAAGTGCGGAGGTGGTCTTCTGGGTCTTCGGTCCCCTTGAACTTGGGCAAATCAGTGATGACAAATTTCTTAGGAAGCTGGCCCTTAATCTCATAATCAGCAACACGAGGCCCTTGGACTGAATTCTCGGATAATTTCTTGACCAACTCTTCTAGTTGTTCCACCCTTTTTTCCGTCTTAGTCTTCGAAGGAGGGAGTGATGTCTCAGCATTGTCTTCTTCCTCCTCGTCAGATTCGAGAGGTTTTTCCATGGTCTTCTTTTCTTTTAGTTCCCCAATTCTCTTTTCTTGGGCATCAAGGCGAGAATTCACGACCTCGAGCTTTTCTAGAATAGCATTAAGTTGTTGTTCGATGTTTGCCATGGAAACGTCTTGGTGAACAGGAGCACGTCGGGTTTGGCTTCTTGTTACTCTTCTAGGCCTCAGATACAAGTCACGACTCTTTGCTATCTTGCTGAAATCATGAAATAACACTTTAGAACCTAGAATCAAAAGATTGGACTTGGGATTGAACTAGTAATTGAAAGCTCTTAAGAATGAACCTAACTCAGTCTTAAGGTTCTAGACTTAAGGAACTGAACTTGAAAGTGGACTTGAATGTGCCTATTCCTAAACCTAACTATATATTAATGTGCTAGGTTTGGAATTAAATTTGAAAGGGACTGATCCTAAAGTCGAACCTAGTTCAGTTTAAAGGTTCTAGGACCTAATTGGATCTTAGAATTGAAGTTGGACTTGAATTTGAATTTGAATTTGAAGGTGTCTAATTGGACCTACATCGATTTTGGGTCTCTTAAGGTTTGAGCTTGAAATGGACTAGCATACGGTGTAAAGTCGGACCTAATTCAGCTTTAAGGTTCTCAACCTATGCTTAAACTAGGAATTGAAATGGAATGGGTCTATGGATGGACCTAGTTCAGTTTTAAAGGTCTTTAACAAGTATTTGGAAAGGATTGAAGATTGGACCTAAGTCAGTTTTAAAGGTCATGGAATGGGTCTAGGATAGTCTTAATTCAAGTTTGGAACACTTAGACATAAGGCTTAGACTGGGCCTACGAGTCGAGCCAGACCGTGAATTAAACTAGGGACATTGAATGGTCTTGGACTAGAGGTCTTAACATATAGGCCTTCAATTGGGTCTAAGGGTCTCGGCCTAATGAGCTTGGGCTAGGTGAACTTGGATAAAGGTCTTGAGCTAGTGGGCTAAAGATAAGACTAAACCTAGTGAGCATTGATTAAGGATTGAGGGAATAAGCTTTGGTAGTGAGAATTTGAATATGGGCTTTGGTAAGGGTCTGAGCTAATTAAACTAGATGAAGGGTCACAAGCACAACCACATTGATAGAAACAAGAGTCCAATTTATTTACTTAAGGTCTGGATCTAGGTGAGCTATAGATCAGCTTGGTTAGGTCTGAGGGGATACCACGCCTAAGAGTAGAGTTGAGTCCAATTTCACCACCACAAAATTGGTGATGTACACGCATCCAGTAACACGTGCACACACGGCATGGGCGGGATGGGATTGACCTTAGCCACATGATCAAGTAACCACGTGGACCAAGGTAAGATGCCCCCTTACGGAGGTCTCGAGCATAGAACATGCCCATAATGAGACCAAGGAGCCTAAGATGTGACCATATGCGATAGGTCGCATGCGCAATCCAATTAATTATGAAAATGGAACTACGAGACTTTCAAGTCTGTCCACTCACCTAACGGTGATTGTCCCCAGTGAAGTCGCCAAAAACTATAAGGCTTCACCCCCTTTAGGGGTTGACCTTAGCTTCAGTGTCATGGAATCGAGTCATGGAATCCGCATGTGAATGCGTTGGGGTGTGTTGTCGAATTGAGGGGATCGCCACCGTGCCTATACAGGTTAATCACGGACGCCCGAAACATTGGTGCCAAACTAATGGCCCCAAAGATAGGTCTAGTAACCAGATTGTGGGTTCGGGGACATGGTACGGACTAGATCTTTGACCCAATCTGCCCGCATGTAGCGGCCTCTACTCGGTCTCATTGTAGTTCCATAAGTCATAATTATTGAATACAAATAGCCTATCGATTTGACCCTGAAGGCGCACTAACCTAATATTACTAAAAATAGTAGGTTACTATTAATAAAGAAAAATTAGTGAGCTACTTATTCTAAGTGACCACTTCGAATTAGGTCAATGTTATGGGCGCCTAAACCGATTGTCCAAATTATCTGACTTTATGTGACCATGTTATGATTAAGCAAACAAATCTTGTATTATAAAGAGAATTTATTCTCTTGCAAAACATAATCACATTATACAAAGATCCACAGGGATTAACATGCACTGCAAAAGGAAAAAAGCACGCCTAAACCTAACAATATTACATTGATCAACCTGAAATTACTAAGTCGGTTTCTAGCAAATTCTAGATCGATTATTGTATTCGAAATTGAATTTGAACATTGAACGTGATATTGAATTATTCTTGAACTCGAAATTGAATTATAACATATTTTTGCAAAGATCGAAGTATTTGATTAGTTCTACATTGTTGTTATTGATTAATGGTATGTCAAGCCTTTAATTAAACATAGTTTTAATTTATGAATAGAGTTAAGCGATTATGAAATGAGAGTAGCAGAGTTAGTACCTTGTAAGCGGCGGTCGAAACGTTGAATTATGCGCAAAGTGTCACTAGAATTGAATTTGAATTGAATTGAATCGAATGAATCGTGAATGTGTTTGATTGTGTTTATAAGAGCTTAGAGATGTTTATGAAGAGCAAAGAGAGAGTTTTTCCGTGATTTTTCGACCTGCCAATTCAGGGTCCAAAGGGTCGTATTTATAGGCGAAAATAGCTTGGGAAACACGACAAAAAAATGAGCGTACATACGCTTAAATTTGAGCGTATATACGCTCAAAGGAAGCATATATACGCTCACTTTGGGCGTATTTTGGACTTTGGACTTTTGGACTTTTCGGGAATACGCTCGATTTTTGGAATTTTCGGGAATTTTTTGTACCGATTTGACTCGATTTCGTTGCCGTATATCGCACGAAATATTCGATAAATATCTTTTAATTGGCTAAGTAAAAGACTCTAGATTTTTTCGGCTTTTGCGGCAAGAAAAACCACTTTCCGGAACATTCGGGAACGCTCTAGAATATTCCGGGAAGTTCTAGAATAATCGGAATAAAAGCTAACAACAAAAAATCATAGAAAAATTATGAAAAATTCCCAAAAATCTTAAAATAGAAGAATTTAAATAAAAAGAAAGAAAACGTCAGGGGCGTGCTACGTGAAATTACAAAAATACCCCTGCCATGCCAAAGCACCTTAGAAACTTTAAAAAAATTATGAAAAATTGTGAGAAAAATCTAGAAAAATAGGAAAAAAATACTAGCAATGTCCGAAAGTCATTTGAGGCCTAATGAAATTACAAAAATKCCCCTAAGACTCAAATGGCATCCAAAAAAAATCATGGAAAAATCCCGAAAAATCAAAGGAAATTCCTAGYAAGCTGAGGCTTAGAAAAGAATGTATGTAAGGTGAMAATTGAGCATAATTCGCAAACAGACCTATTGCAATACGGTACAATCATCATAGACTTTTGGGAACTAAATGAAGCAACGAATTAGGTGTCTACAGATGGGCTCACCTTCCAGAATGAATTTCACCTTTTGGTGTTGTGTAGAAGGGACGAGTCCTAGCTCATTAAGCCATGGTCGTCCTAGTAGCAAGTTGAAAGTTGGCTTAATGTCAATCACATGAAATCKGACCCTTCTTTCAATTGGCTCTGTAGTAATGTTGAGCCATACTGTGCCTAGAGTGTCCCTCTTGTTGTTGTCATAGGCTCGAATAGACAGATTGTGAGGTTGCWTCTCWTTTTGAGAGATACCCAGCTTCTGTGCGGTCCTTAGTGGACAAACGTTGATTKTGGAGCCGTTGTCAACTAACATCATAGGCACATGGAGATTCTTGCAAATGACATTAACGTAGAGAGCTTTGGTATGCTCGTTGCCTTCCATTGGGATGTCCTCTTCTGAAAAGGTAATGGAGGGAACATAAGAGTCCCTCATGACTAATCCCACCATTGCTTCAGGATTAGTGTCATTAGGCACATTCATTCGAGTCAGTGCCTAGAGAAGAGCATCGCGATGACTTTTGGAAGCCACCATGAGTTACCATATGTTCACATCTGCCTTTATCTTCTTCAACTGTTTGATGATGAGATCCTCTTCTTTTGGAGGAGGTGGCGGATGTGGTGTGACCTGAGCACTTGGCTGGTCGGTAGAAGTGTTGAGTCTACCTGACCTAGTGAGAACCTGAACCTCCTCAAACTTGGAGAAATGTGCTGGACCATAAAGGGCTTCAAAGACTGCGTTCTCTTCCTGGAAGGTAGTGGTGAACGTATTCTGAACATCCCCATTTATGTAAACATTTTCGGCATCACTATCTCATATGTCGTTGACGTGATGAAAGAGGTGCGGTATGACCAATTGAGGAAACGACTGTCTCATTGGTGTAATGAGAGCGGTAGGATCGAAGGAATCCTTGTCTTCTTCTATCACGGACACCTGGGAATGTTGTTTGGGGCCTTTGAGAGAAAGGAGACATCCACTGTCTATCAAGTCTTGGATTGCCTCCTTCAATGTATGGCATTCTTCGGTGTCATGGACATGTCCTCTATGGAACTTGCAAAACTTGTTTATGCTCCATTTAAGAGGCCTTTTCTCCAAAGGAGGATTAGRAGTAGGGCCTTTTGGAGAAATGAAGCCAATCGCCTTGAGGTGYTCAAGGGCTTGGGCATAGGGCAWGCCTATCCTAGTGTATTTGCGCTTGTTGCGAATTACAGGTGCCTTCACCATAGTCTTGCTTTTAAGAGAATCATCGATCCTCTTCATTGCTTTGTTCATGTGAGAAGTGATGACCTCCACCATATTGGTTGTTGGCTTTGGTTCATTGTCATTCTCGCTAACTGATTCTTCCAAATTGTTGTCAGAWGAAGTTACTTTTCCTTTGGACAAAACCCGGTCTACATAGTGCTTAAGGAAGCCATGGATCACTTCCTCAAGAATTTCGAGGACCTRGGTGTTGGATTTCTCTAGCTGAGCGACTCGGGAAGCCAATGAGTTGAGGGTATCATTAAAATTAGCTAAAGTCAAGTCCATTCGAGTATCTTCACTATCCATTAATGCAATGGTATTGATTGGCGGAGTGCTGCTTGAGAATCGTGGAATGAACCCTGTGTCTATGAGCTCAACCGTTGGTGCCTACCCTGTTTGCACATGGACCGAAAGTTAAGTTCCAATGAACCTCTATGAAATCATGTTTACCTTTTCCATGATGATGCAATGCAAGTCTTAGGGGTGATCATTCCCTTGCCTATTGCCTGACTCAAAAATGTAAACAAAAGTGCATGAACGTTAGAAATTTGCCTTTCGCCTTTTAATTTAATTTTTCACTTTTTTTGTCATTTTTTTTTCGATTCTAGTTTACAACCACTTCGACATTATGATGCCTAAGGAATGATCACCTTGCTATATGAGGACTGTTACATGACTCAATGACTTATTTGTTATGTATGCAAGGCTAGGGTTTTCTTAGTCTAAACGCACGTAGCACGTTGTCACACTAGCATGAACCCTATGTGCAAAAGAAAAACAAAAGTCCAGCCACCTAGAGTCAGTTGGTACGTTATCGAATAAGTCAGTCCGGGTGTCCAAGAGGGTCCCATGACTAGGCTCAGAACGATCCTTAACACATCCAGCCCATTGTGATGATCAAATGAGGTCTAAACCATTACAACTTTGTAGTGCACGCATTCGCGCGTCATGGTGGGGATGGGCATCAAGCTTAAGAATTGGTTACATAGGTAGTGCACCAACGCCAATCTTAAGCGAGCCCCCCGATCTTATCTCAAGTGTAGAACACACTTACATGAGACGTGATGCCTAGAAAACCTAAACTCAGTGCCAACGACCTAAGTTTCGTGTAATGCATGATGCCTAAAAAATAATGCCTAAGGACGTTGAAATCGCATAACAATTCGAGTACTGCCCACACATCACTAAAGGTAATAGCTTTAGTGAACTCCCAGTGAAGTCGCCAGAAAACTGTACGGGCGTCGGGGTGTCACTGGGCCGGACTAGGTCCGGTCCCTCTGTTCCGGGGGGTACAATTTAAGGGCGGCTCGGTTCGTTTGCTAGAATTGATTTCTTGCTTTTACATATTGTGAGTATGCCTGAAGTAATGTGTTTATACTCGAAATGTGCAAAGGAAGTCGCCACCACACTTCTTTTGGGAAGCTGCGGAACCCGTTTTAAGCCTTGCCTATAATTGCACAAAGCAAGGCGAAGGACTCCATGTCTGGTAGTGCACCAAAGGTTGGATTAGGGGACAAGGGTAAGGGTGAAGTAGTGCACACACCCCCCACATCTAGCGGCCTCTACTCAGTTATTGCGAGTTCATTGTCCGAAAGACAACAACAAACAGTTTTCCGTTTTAAACCCTAAGCATGCAAAATTACTAGGCGGGTTGTTTAACAGAATACTATGCAAATAGTGTCTAGTTTGTTGTGGCATGTGTTGTTAATTCCGTATTCCAGGAGCCTAATGTTGGTTGTCCATAATTATCTTATTAGGCGTGAAACACGAAATTTGCAGGTCATTGTTAAAGCATATTATAGTTGTGAGACAACTATGCATGCACTCGTACGAGGAATTTAAAGTTATGCCTTAAGGTTGCTTTTAATTTGAATTGTCAAATTGTTTGTTAATCAATATTACATGCAAATTTCATAGAAAGTCAATTTCTAAATAAGCATGCAAAAAGGGGGTTTAGAATTGAGACGTTGGCCTCAAACCTACCTTGCAACACGATGTCGAAGACCAAGGACGCAGCTTCGGACCCTTAGGAACCCTTGTCGAACCTTTAGAACCCGTGAAAACCTCCTAGATCTATTGCAAAAGAATCTTTGAATGTGCTTTTATGTGTATGAATCGTGTTTGAATGTGTTTGAGTATGTTTGAGTGTGTTTGTGAGAGAGAATGAGAGAGAGAGAGAGAGAGAGAGAGAGTTAGACGAGTGAGAGGGAGTTCGTCCAAAGTGATATCCGTCTCCCAAATGAATGAAGAGGCTCCCTATTTATAGAAAAGGGTCGAAATTAGCCATAATAGGTAATTTTTGGGTGCAATTACGCCCAAAATTGGGGGTAATAGCGCCCAAAACTGTGCGTAATTGCGCCCAGTGTTACCTAGGATTTCGGTCGATTTTCCTTGTCTCGAATAGTAAGATTGCGATGATGTAATATCGTAATATAATCATACGTGATTTTATATGATTACCGTCTGATATTATTGCGATTGCGGCGGATATTATTGTGATATTCGGGATTGCTTTACCTCGAATAGCGAGATTGTAATGAAATAATATCGTAATATAATCATATAAAATATATACGTGATTTTATACGATCATAGTTGATATTATTGAGATTGCGGCTAATATTATCACGATGCTCGGGATATTTGGCTTCCTTGGGAYGCGTGTCTCGAGGCAAAATACCTCGGGATGGCCCGCTTTGCTGGGTTTTGCGTTTTTTGCTTAAGAAATTCATAAATATTAAACCATAAATCGAAAAATTATGGAAAAAATATGTAAAAATTCCTTGTGAAAAATAGTGTGTTGTGCTTAAATTTTGTGAAATTTGGAATTGTTTTCATAATTTAATTATCTATCGCAAAATTAATTAAATCGTTGAAAATTTCGAAAATTGCCAAAAATGCTTAGAAAAWTTCTAGAAAATGTTTACAAATAAGTTAAAATTATTTGAAGATTAAAACTTATTTTTTTGGTGCTAAATACCTGGAAGAGGTGTCAGGTGCAAGGGAATCTACGTTTTTAGGGCCTGTCAGGGTCCTAGCTCTCTCGATTTGACTTGTGTGTTGCGACTTGCGAGGGGTGTCTTATCAATGGTCGTTTTGGACTAGGGACAAATTTATGTATCTACAAATGCATTCCAGTAAACCTCCCTGCAATGATGCTTGGACACATTATCTGTTGTGTTGAGAAAGCCAACCATGCCCTGCCCTATAGAGGTTGAAGGATGGTTGACCTTGTTGTTTAGGCCCTGGAAGGTTTGTACGGTGGAAGACTATKTCACAAGGTCTCACCTCACAAACCAAATCATTGGTCAAAAGGGTATGACTTATGTAGGTGGTGTTCTTAAGTTGAACGAAGTATCTAAGGGTGATGAAGTAGCTGTAGGGATCAATACAGAATCAGTTCAGGCTACCTACGCCTTGGTAAAGTAGCTAAGTGAAAAGAATAAGATGATGTAGGACATGATGAAAATTGTTACATCACTCATCTCAACACTTAAGGAATCCTACAAGAGGGTCGAGGACAAACTTGTCCATGCAGGTATAAAGGCTATAGAGGATTCAGATTAAAATGAGGCATCATCTTCTGCTGGTGCTGATGAGGAGGAAGAACTGTTTTCAATTCTAATGAGCTAGATGAATATGAGGAGAATGAGGAGGATGCTTCAAAGACTCTCGAAGAAGAGGAGGAAGATGAGACTGAACATGACACCGGAGCTGATTAAATTTCTTTTTTCTTTTTTCTGCCGATATATTGCTGATAACCCCTCTTTTTGTTGAAATCTATTATGGTTTCCCCCCTTCCCAAATTACAAATATAATTTATTTAGTAATTTGGTTTGCTACTAGTCTATAATAACTATAATTAGGAATATTAGCTTATGGTACTTGTAGGAACAATTGGTAGCATTAGCATCCCTAGAATGATGTTTGAGCTGCCTAATTAGCTTAACTAATGCATTTAGTAGTTTACTACTGGCTTRAGTTATCTTTTTCTTTGTTTTGTCCCTCTTATTAATTTTGTTGATGCCAAAAGGGGGAAGCAGGGTGAAGTTTTGATTTGATCACACACTAATCTTGTGTGTTTTGCAGCAACTAGAATAAGGYTGAATGCCTTGTTAGAGGTGAYAGGCTAGAAATGGTCTGGAAGTGAGTGTATTCAAAGCACTTTACTTCTTTTCATCCTACATGCTTAGAAATAAGTTTGAACAACTTTTGTTATTCTTAATGCGATTGCATGTTTAAGWMTAAGAGCTCCAAGTCTAGTTGGTACTTGCCTATTGTACTTAGAGTCTTTTTCTTAAAAATGATTTGTCAGTTAGTTGTGAACTAGTTTACTTGTGAAAGTGATTCTTGTCTGTAAGAATAGTATGAAATTAGTTGCCTTGAGTTTATACTAAGAATTTTTGATTAAAAGTTTTCGACTAATGGTTGTTATTTTCTGGGGAACTTCTAGTTCATTGTTTGTCATCATCAAAAGGGGAATTGTGTTAAGTCCTCTGGTTTAAGTTTTGAATGATGACAAACATAACTAATTAACTATCTTATTGCATATATGTTCTGATTGTATGCACATGTTTCAAAACAAAGTTCAATGGAAGCAAAGACGTTTTAGAAGCAAAGTCTTGAGATTACATGAAGACCAAGATCAAGATTGTATAGCTTTAGGTCTCAATGCAATGGTATGTACATAAGGGTTGAAAACATGAAAGATGAGTCAGTTGTGTGACGAGAAACTTAGTTTCTGTGATACACAACTAAAGCAAACACACTGACTAGAACAGTCCGGTAACAGATTTAGACCAGTCTGCAGATGTTTACTTCTTACACCCATATTTAAGGAAAGTTTTCCTTTCCGTGCAATTTATTAAACCTTGCATGCTTAATTACACAGTAGGAAAATAGTTTAGGTTTATTTTTGTTGGTACTGGCATGCTTACCACAATTCCATTTCATTGGAGTTTAAAAAGGGTATTGTCTTCCAGATATAGTGTGTGCCTGTTATGTGGGTTCGTTTTACCTCATGGATTACTACAATATTTTTGTTACTCAAGGTCCTTGGGTTATTGGAGACTCATATTCTGATTATTTTAAATGAGTTCCTAAATTTATTCCAGATGAGTCCTTGATTTGGTTTCTTAATGCATGGTTCGTATTCCAAACATGACAGTTTCTCTATAGTTGATGTGAAGATGCGTTCATTTTGTTAAAAGGTGAGAGCTATGAGCGCCCCAAGTTCGTTAGATAAAATCATAAAAAATATAAATACTTAATAAATCTAAACATCAATTATATTGATTAACGCGTGAATTTTAATTTCAAAATTAATATTATTTTAGAAATATATTAGTTCTTATCTATCGCCTGGGACGCTCAGCAATATGTAGTTTATCATATAATGTTGACTATCTTAATGAACTACAATTTAAGTAAAGGGAAAAAAATCCAACTTCATTTCATAACTTCAATGTCAAATACATACAAAATCCCATAAATCCAAAGAATATTCAAAAATAAACAATAATTGATTGATATGATAACTAAAACAATGGTGATAGTAATTAATTAACAAGAACTTTAATACGCTTTTTCACTAAAGGCTTCCAGATACTCAAAAAGGGGTGAATTGAGTGCCTCTTAAATATTTCTTCAATTGTTACTGTTATTTGTTACATTGGTCTAGTAGCGTAATATTAAGAACATATAAAGCAATAAAGTATAAGGAAAATACAACCAAATATATGAGGTTAATTTGACAACTGCACCTACGTCCTACTACCCTAGTCACTTTTAATATCTACTCTAAATAAGGAAAATAACCCTCTCACTGTTATGAACTCACACACAAAGGAAAACCTACTAAAGTGTGTTAATCGCACTTGACTCACAAACAGTCACAGATAACCTATCAAATGCTACCTAAACCATTGTTACCAATGCTGTGATTCAATTAAAAATCACCACTCCATAATCACTCATTGATTTTTCAAGAGAATCTTGATGATCGCTCATTAGTGTATAATACGATCTAATTATTTTGCTGAATTTTTTACTTAAGGCTTTTTAATTCTCAAAAGTATATTCTCAATCCTCTCATAGGGATTATATTTGCTTTATGTGGATGAATTTATACTCATTGCTTCCTCTGACTCTCTTTGTTGTTCTTTTATGGCCAAGCTCATCCTGAATTTGCTATAAAGGATTGGGGCCTTGAGCTACTTCTGGATTTCTTATGACTCGAAATGATATTGGCACTTTCTCTCTAAATGGAAGTAACCACTGATTCTTGATCTCACAGTATGTCTAACTGCAATCCCTATGTCACTGTTGTTGAAACTCAAGGAAAACTGAGTGCATCCTCTTTCACTCCTTGTGTTATCCCACTCTCTATTGGTGCCTTGGCTGGTCTTGCAGTACTTAACTTCACTCTTCTGGATATATCATATGTTGTGCAACAAATTTGTCTATTATGCATGATCTAAACTAGACCATGATGGATGCTTTGATGCGTATTATGCTATGTTCAGGTACTCTTGATTATGTATGCATTTGTATTAGTCCTCAAATACTTTCTGTGTCTTATACTGATGCTGATTGGGTGGTGTCCAGACACTCGTCGCTCTACCTCTGGTTAGTGTGTTTTTCTTGGTATAATCTTGTCTCTTGGTCGTCTAAACGTCAACCTACCCATACTCTGTCTAAGTCTAGTTCTGAGGCCGAGTATCTTGGCGTTGCCAATGTTGTCTCGGAGTCTTATTGGCTTTGGAATTTGCTGCTTGAACTTCATTGTCCCATTTCTACAGTTAATCTTGTTTACTGTGATAATGTTAGTGCTATCTATCTGTCTGGGAATCCTATYTAGCATCACCGCACTAAACATATTGAGATGGACATTCATTGTGTCCATGAAAAGGTTCAGCATAGCGAGGTCCGTGTTCTCCATGTTCCGTCACGTTAKCAGATTCCTGACATTTTTACAAAGGGACTCCCTCGTGTTTTATTTGATGATTTTCGAGCCAGTCTCAGCGTTCGTGGCCCAACCGCTCAGACTGCGGGGGAGTGATAGACTATGTAAATATGTAAATACTTTTATGAAGCTAAAGCCCTTGTATATTACTCATAGTTACATGTATAGCCTTAGTCGTACCCTAATAGGATTGTATATATATTTGATTATCATTGAGCAATAAGATCACGGAAAATATTCTCATCTATCACAACTAACAATGCTACACCACTACTATCCTCACAAAGAATAGCACGCAGCACAGCAGGCACCTCCAACAGCTGCTCATAGCCCACAGCTAAGCCCACACCATAATTCGCTAGCCAATCCGCGGCGCGATTAGCCTCACGATAACAATGCTCAACCACCACCTTCCACCTAGTGTTCTTGATCATCGTCTTGCAGCGACAAACAATGTGTATAAACGGAGAGTTAGAAGGCACGGAACCTTCTAACAAACGGACCACGAACTCGGAATCCATCGAGACAAGCACCTTAGGAAAACCCAAACGCCAAGCTAAAGTCAAACCCTTCAAGACGCCTAACAGTTCAGCCTTGTTACTCRAACAAACACCACAAGATAAGGCAAAAGCCGTGCACACAACCCCATCATGATCCCRGATCAGTCCCCCTTTTCCAGCCCATCCCGGGTTCCCTTTGGATACACCATTAGTGTTCAAGTGAACCCACCCACAACGAGGAAGCTTCCAAACCACTTGCACTATCTAACGATCTTTAGTAGGTTGCCCAACTATGATCCATTGTCCCGCCCGATTGATATGAACCACCTAAGTCATAAGGAACACAACCTGATCAACCGGGACATCCAGAGCCACTTGAAAACATCGCTCATTCCTCCAACGCYATAACAAGCAAACAGTAACTACAAAAAACGTAGCCCAAGCACTATTCCAACGAACCTCCCTCCTTTCGCAAATTTCTGACAACCCAAGCACCAATAGTCTCCAAAGAGAGGAATTGAATATAAGAGAGACCTAACTTCTTCCAAACTAATCGAGCCAGGGGGGATCGACGAAGGATATGATCCGAGTTCTCTTTGACTTCTCTACAAACATAGCAGCGGGGATCATCCGTAAGACGTCGAATAAAACGATTGGCATCATGCATCAACCTATCTTGAACCACTAGCCACAAGAACATACGGATACGCTGAGGAACCGGAGCAGACCAAACACTCTTTCACATCCCATTGTGAACATCGTCCAACTCATT
Organism: Bassia scoparia; assembly: GCA_008642245.1. NCBI lineage: Eukaryota > Viridiplantae > Streptophyta > Magnoliopsida > Caryophyllales > Amaranthaceae > Bassia > Bassia scoparia. The sequence continues at coordinate 5,337 of SNQN01007848.1, read as the reverse complement.
TTCACCCCGAACAATCTTCAAAGACAATTTAAGAGTAAACCCTCCTGAAGCCGAACCATTCCAATACAGCTCATCTTCACCATCCTCATCCTCATCCTCATCCTCCACCAACTCGTGCGCCGCAATTTCCCCTAGCACATTATCAGAAAGATACTCAGCAAATAAACCCACCTTCAAACCAGTATTGCGATCCCACTTTTCATTAACCGTGAGGTCCTGAACATTAAGTGGGGGAACTCGTGTTGCCAACTGAATTAGGGGACCAGAAAACCATTGATGTTGCCAAAAGAAAGTTCGTTCCCCCGCCTGTGCCACCACTACACCTTCTGCGGATAACATCAACACTACTCAAGATACCTCTCCAAACATTAGAAGAGTTTGTTTGGCTTGAAACATAACCAATCACATCTATTATCACAATACTTAGCCAGCAAAAGCCTTGACCACAAAGAATGAATTCCGTAACCAAACGCCATCCTAACTTAGCCATGAAACCTTTATTTAGTTCTGTCGCATGTCTCGCAAGCTAGACCACCATCCCACTTTATCCTTGTTATTTTATCCCACGAAACTAAAGCACCTTCTTTCTCCTCTGAGTCACCCATAAAAGACACCTTGTTCTACTATTATAACATCACAAGTAGACCCGGTATTAACCGTTTGCATGCATACACTTGGGATAGACGAAAGAGTCCGCAAGCGATAAAACCTTCAACTATCAGCCTTCAGATTTCTCGTTGACACTATCTATAAGTACTGGTACTCTCTTTTAGCGCGACCATGGATATAGGGCACTCTAAATACATTCTGAGATCCTCCGTGGAGTCCATACCTAGTTGTGAACAAACAGCATAGCCTCGTACCACCATCCCCGTGTTAGGAAGAAATACACCCGGGACTTATCCACACTCACCGGCTTCCAAGAAAGCTTCAAGAATCTGGTCCAGAAAATGTAATATTGTAGCTTTGTTCTCAGCATTAAGCCTCATCAAATTTAATTAAATATCGCAAAAGGCAAGGTGAGACACCCTGGACCATCCGACTAGCCGAATCGACCTCCAATCCGCTTTTGAACCGATGCTCAATGATGGTGAGCAAGCGCTCATACAAATGACATATAAGTATGGAGACAAAGGATCCTCTTGTCGAATGTCATGCGAGGGAGAAAAAAGGGGCAAAGTTTCACCTTTCCAAAGGAGTTCGAGCKTTGCTGAAGTAACACACAACATTACAACATTGACTAGCTTTTGTGGGATACGCAACTCCATCAAGGATTCTYGAAAAAATGACCACCGCAACTTATCATAAGCCTTCTCAAAATCGATCTTAATTGCYATAAAACCCTTTTGKCCCTTCTTATTACGCATGGTGTGTAGCATCTCTTGAATGATGATTACGTTATCTGTAATTTGTCATYTTGGAGCAAAGCTACACTGAGTCGGAGATATTAAGGACAGTAAAACAAGTTTTAGGCAATTAACGATCACCTTAGTAATCACCTTATACACTATGTTGCATAGTCCAATGGGAAGAAACTGTTTTGCTTCCTRGGAGGGTGGACTTTAGGAATCAGTACCAAAAAAGCATTATTCAATCCTTCTGGGAATTCTTTTCCTTCCAAAACACTATGAACATGCCTCATTAGATTAGGTTTGACCATATCCTGTAACGTTGGAAGAACACAGATTGGAACCCGTCCGGACCTAGGGCCTTGAAAGGTTTCATGTCCTTCAACTCTGCGCGCACTTCACACTCACTAACACCCCTTGACAGTCGGTCCATATCAGCCTTCTCCATATGCGGGAAAAAGACAGCTAGTAAACGAACARAAGAAGAATCTTGACGTTCTTCAAATAACCCTTGCGTCTAATATGCAAGTCTATTTAATATATTTCAGAATTTTAGAGTCTTGTTTGGTGGATAACCTTAAATTAGAGTTAATATGATTCATCTATAGTTTGAGGGTCTCACCTAATCTCTCATTATATATAGGCCAATTCTATATGTAAGGGAGGGGGGAGCGAAGATGGTTGTCCCGTCGCTTAAATGTCACTTTATAACCTTAATGAATTTAAAATTTTTTTGAATTAAGTCCAAGATGCTACCTTTTTTACTTAGTATAGATTAAGTCGAAATTTCATTATTATGATGACTTATTAGTACCAAGCTAAATCAATGAACATTAGTCCAATTCGATTGAAAAACATATGTTAAGTTATTGAATTTTCAATGTTACAGTTTATTTAACAAATAATTACATTAGAATAATATTGTATTGCTAATTTAGGTTACTAACTTTTAAATTTAATCTATTCTTTAATCATTGTTAATGAAAATCGCAATTTTTATAATACGTTAAGCAACGGCATCGCGTGCACATAAAAACTAGTGTATATTATACGCATAATTGTATTTGGCTTATCATAATATATATACTTTTTATTTGCATACGTATATTTTTTTTTTTGAAAAATAGTAAATGTTCTACAACCTAATATGCCTTATTTGGAAAGAGTTAAACACAAGGGTTGTGTAATATACGTAGAAGAACATATCACTATTATGTATCATGAGACATTAGATTTCATCGTTTAATTAGTATATGAGCATTGTTAAATAATAAGAATTTATTATTAGGTATGTTATATAGTATACTGAATTGTACTGGATAAAAGAAAATTGATACAGTTAGATAAACAAATACTATAGAATATATTTTATAAGAAAGGTATTTAAAATCATATAAATTACATTTGAATAATTTGTAGTTCAATTAAAAAATATATTTATTTAGATTGTTTTTTTTATATTATTAATCTATATATAATTATGTATCAAAATAAGATAAGTGAGATGATTGTCTGAACATATTTGCTGTTGTTGTATTTTTTATATGAATTTATCTAGAAGTTTAGTCAATCAATACATAATTTTTATTAAATATTCCAACAAAAAATCACTAATATGAATCGATTTGTCCTTGATTAAGAAGGGCCATATGAATTTTTCGCCCAATACTTTCTCTCATCATAGAATTATGACTTAGAAGTTTTCGCCTAATGATGCCTATGACCAGTTAAGACGAAACCAATTATATTAGATGCATTATATTTTTTTTGGAAAACCCGAACGTCAATGAAATTGTTTAGAAATCAACAATGAACATAAATATTTCAATAGGATTTATTTAAATTTTTTAATGTGTAAAAAAAACTTGTAACGAGTTTGTAATTTCATGTGTTTCAAAATTAAATAGTCGCTTTTAAAATTATGGACTCAGATGCCTAAGCGATTTCTTAGAAAATAGATAAAGAGAAAGAAAGAAAAGCACATATGACAGAGAGAGATTATAGAGATCGATATTTTAGGCAAATTTGTTCAAATATTTAAAACATTAATAAATAAAAGGCGTAGGTGAGTATACCTGTTGAGATACATTTAGAATATATGTTTCAGTTAGTTATATAAATATATTTTGGGTAAAATGAGTTTTTTCTTTTCATAGATTATGTTTAACTCTGGAAATTCCATACCTAAGGCTAACATTATTCGTTGAAGTCATAAAGGTTCTGAGGTGCACAAGTTTTTCAAGCATCCCACAGTTCGAAGATTGGTTCTGAGGTCTTGGAGGTTAGTCCAATGATGAGTAGAGGAAGCGCGAAGTCCCAGATGTTAGGCCAATTGAAAAGGGTAAAACTTCTAAGGAGAATTGGTCAAGAAACAGTTTACAGTAATTCTCCCGAAGATCATGGGAATCAGTAGGAGGCCGATGATAACATCCCTGAAGACTCGGTCCTAGGTAGGTAATCTAGAGCTGTCACTCTCCCTTACAAGTTAGGAAAGCACGTTTCTCACTTGCGAGCAGTTACTAACATTTATCGGGAGAGATTTATAATAGCGAGTTGTAAAAGACCGTGCAAAGCAACAGAATTACTTCCTATAATTCTTATCCACTAATTCTGTTTTTGAGAGAGAGACAAGAGAGCAGAGCAGAGGAGTGAAAACTGAGAATAGAGTTTGAAGAGTGGTACTCAAGAGCAACCTGTATTGCAAGCCCTTGTAATGATTGACAACCATAGTTGGATTTGGTGGAACCTCATAGCCACCCGGGTTTTTTCCCTTATTCATGAGGTTTTTCGCGTTCACCATGTTTTGGTGTTGCTCTTTCCCTCGTTCCCTGTTTAGTTTTAATTGTTTTATTTTGTTTTTTTAAGCGTGTTAGATTGAACTGGTTATAGTCGTAGCAGCTTAGGTTGGATCATTGTGTTTAATTCTTGCATAAACATTTTTTGGCGCCCACCATGGGGCTATAGCTAGGTTTATCAATGTTATTCATTAGTAATATTTTGTATGCCTTTTTATTCAAAAAAGAACAAAAAATGGGGTAGCAAGTAGTAGTGAGTTAGGAACCCCTCAGACGAATCAAACTCAGGAGCAGATGTTGGAAGAAGTTAGGGAAATGTTATGTCAAACGCAAGAGGCATTAACCAAAGCCCGAGAGGAAAATGAAAAAAGTCTCTGAAGAAGCTCAAAAGCTTTCTACATATACCAAAAYCGCCAAAGAATCTATGGAATCCATGCGTAARGAATTGGAATCTGCAAAGAGTAGCCGCACTCCCAGGAGGAGGAACCTGGAGAATATTCCATTAATGGGGAAACTGGAAGAAGAGAAAGATTCAAGTAGCTCCGAGTCCGATATGGAAATGTGGGAAGAGCCACGTAATCAAGAGAAAAATAAGGAAGTMAAAAAAGATCCGGATCCTGGCAACTAGAAGATAACTGTCTTGGTGGCCTAGAATAGGAAGATTCTGAAGATGTTGACCAAGCTACCTGGATCCCCAACTCCAGTGGCCATGGAAGCAAAAGATGGATATGCCAGATCCCCCTTTTCAAATGAAAACGCGCAAACCCGAATCCCGAAGAAGTTGAACATCCCCTCTATGCTGAAGCTGTATGATGGCACCTCTGATTCGGTTGACCATGTGGCTAAATATAAGCAAAGAATATGGCAGCTGTTTATCCCWCTTCATCAGGTTGAGGCTATGATGTGTAGATCCTTTGGAGCCACCTTTTGTGGACCTGCATTACAATGGTTGATAAATTTGAAGCCARGTTCCATCRCTAATTTCTCTACTCTGGTGAATAAGTTCCACCAGCAATTTTCCAACARCCGAACCTTAAASAAGCAGTCAAGTGATCTGTACCGGATCAGTCAGAAGACTAGAGAATCGACCAGAGACTTCCTAGACAGGTTCATCAAGGAGATTATTCATATCCCGAACCTAGACCTGCCAACAGCCATTGAGGCTTTTTGAAGGGGAGTAACCTATAACTCTC
>SNQN01007847.1:11066-31603 GCA_008642245.1 Bassia scoparia | reverse complement strand
CAGACCACAAAAAATTTAAAACTCAAACAGTCTTGTCTTATGAGGTTTACTTTGTCATATCCCTTCATGCTCACGTAATTGTGTGTTTCGTCGATCCTGTCTTTGAGCGCTTCATAATGTGAGGGAGTTTTTGATTATCGCGTGATGTAATTGCTATTGGGTATTTCTTGCCTAATAAGTTTTTTCAAAATCTATGAGAAGCAACAATTTTTAATGTTCACTGCTACTGCGATGCTCTTACAGGTAATGAAAAATAATACCTGAATATATATAAGACTTGGAGAGAAAGTGTGTGTGAAGAAAAGAAAAAAAAAAAAATATACGAGGGAAGATTATAAACCAACAGGAAGGTTGCGATAGGTTATATAAGATAAAATAAATAAAATACTTATTAGTACTGGATGTATTGAACATGAGACGATATAATCAGATTCCATATGTAGATTCTAGTCACAGAAGATCATGTTAGATAATTCAAGTATACGAAGATGCCTAATAATTACATATCAGATCGCACGAGTGTTGCTGATATGTAGCTGCTTGTACTTACAATTATATAAATTTATTGGAACTACCAAACTTTTAACGAGAGTGCATCATGGCTCAAATAAACATATCAACTTCGAGTGGAGCAATCCATATTATCAAATATGGATCAGCCAGTGTGATCTATTCCAATAAACTTCATTATATCCACATTATCATTATTTTTAGGAAAATGAGGCGATCCACATGAACTATCAATAATATATAAGTAACAATTAATTAGAGTGATAGAGTTACATTAAAAAGTTATTTTAATGTACTTTAATTAATCACAATTCAACTTTAAGGAAGGTCTGTCATGCCTTAGAGTTACTTGTTCTTATTTGTATTTTTTTTTTTTGCTGCTAAAAGAGTCACGTAGGGTGCGGGGAATTAGAGATCCCTCGAGGCATTTCCCTTAAAGACCGGAAGGGAGCTTTAAAGACCACTTGAGTTATCTTATCCCCCTCTCACCTTAAGGTTCGCTATTGTCTAATTGTCAATCCTGATGCGTCAATCCACCAATAATTGGTTATATTGGTGAAAACGTTATTCTCGTTATCAATGTGGTGGTTGTTTGATACACCGTCGTTAATGAATTGGTATTGGGTTACAACTATTTTTTTTGTACTAAAAAGGAAAAATATTTCGAAATTGTTGTTACATGACTAATTATAAAACTCAAGTGAATGTAATAGTACAGTTTACAACTTTTTTTTCCCAATCGCCCATTAAGATTCTTACTCCATCATTTATAAATTTCATTCATTTTGTAGTTTAAACAATCGTATGTCATCGGCATATTGTTTTGATCATAATCTTCAATTATAATATCAAAGAAAAATGAATGAGAACCAAAGGTTATCCAACCTCTAAGCACAAGAGAAATAAAAACTATTAATATGTGTAATAAAAAAGACGAGAAATATTTAATAAAATAAGTTTTAATGTTTATTGAACCAAATGAAAATTAATATTTTGAGGGTTGTCACCTTAGATCACCTATACACTCCCCTACCAAATTAATAAAAATTATATATTCTTAAAGATCATCAAGAATGAATCAAACAAGAATTTCTACATAACTATATTTTGACTAGTATGCTAAAGAGAAAAGAAATAGTCTCATATTGTAAAAGTATCAACATCCAAAAGTGATACCAACATTAATCGGAGGGAGTAACAAAATTACAAGTCAAATGCAATTTATTAATCTCTTCTATTGAGGATGAAAATTTTACTTATCATTGGGGATGACAACTGAACTTGTTACAAACTTAAAACAAATCTGAATGGATAAAAATGAAGGAGACTTTTTGTTTTGGCATAAAAATACACTGCCTCCGCAAGAAGAAACTTAAATTGTACTTTGACAGTTATTGAAAGTTTTTCGTTTTGAATCGCGATTGTGAGTTATTACTATAAAGATAAGAAATTCGTCACATTAAGATCTCGTCGAATTTCGTTTCAACTTGCAGTTTTTTATTATCTAACTTCTCCAGTATCAAAGATAAATTGACGATTTACACTTTTTTCTCTTTATTTATGGTCAATCGTGTACGTTTTATTTTGATACGAAAGAATAGTAGTTAAAATTTTCACAAATAACAACAATTAAATATATAAATCATTAAAATTATTCTCGTCATAGTGTGTAAAGTATAATTATACTATAATTTGTTAAGGAGGAGTAACATGGACTTCTCTCCTCTTTGTCCTACCTATACTACTCGTATAGTCTTTACAAGCCCCAAATAACGATATTAAAGAATGTATGATCCAAGTTTGACCAAGACTTATTCTATATGATGTTTTGTAAAATATTTAAGAATGGTCAAAGCATCTGGTCAAGTATCTGCTATAGAAGCTAAATAAGATGATTGGTTAGCAATCAGCAGCCGAATTACTGCTATTTGTGTTTGGTTTCTTTGCATCTTCTTCCTCCAATTTAACCATAATTATCAATCCATGACAATCCTAATTTATTCCAAAACCTAAACTTTACTCCTCACTATCCTAATCCTATCACTAGTAGCTATCTAATTTAATCAATTTTTAATTAAGTAATAGACAACCAATTTGGTAAGTTATTGGTCAGCTACTGGAATTAAGTCAAAGCTTTAGTAATGGTAAAGGTTTTTTTTTAATTTGTATATGTTATTAAATGACACTTTCTAAGTAATAGGATTCAATTTCTAAGTCATGTTCATTGTTTAAGACAAAAATAACAGATAAGTTGGTTAGTGTGAATCACAGGAACTTCTGCATTCATCATGCGACCATTTTTTCCAAAAAAAAAAAAAAAAAAAAACCTCGGAATGTTGTATTATCTATACCGATTCTTGCACCTTCTCAGGACGCTTTAACTTCAACCATTATCGAAAAACAAAACTCCGCTTCCGATTTGTAATGTTCTATCATTTATCGTATCTGGGCGGGGAGATCTTAAAAATAATGTTTTATGATGCTGAATGAGATCAAAAAATAGGGAGAGAGTAAAAGGGGGAAAAAATATGAAAAAGTGAGGTTAATTAAGGGAGTGTAATGATTAAAAAGTAGAAGAGAGAGGTGTCCCAAAATAAAATAACACAATGCACAAACATAAAAAATCATCCAACAAAGAAATGTCAATCAGAACATATAAAATCGTGAGGAGTATTAAAAACCAAAATAAAGATTGGAAAAGCTAACGTATTTTTTAAGCATAATAATATTATTTCAACCTTTTATTAAACTTTAAACCAACAAATAGCAGAAAGCATTTTTGTAATGACCGAAGTCAGCAAGCATTTGTTTCTTGCTGTAGTCAACTCTAATAAATTGAATTGACTATATTTTGGGTGCAAATATATGGAATTGACTTCACACAAGGCGGATTTTTTTATTAATTTTTTCCCCCCAATTACAGATCACAAATCGAGACAATCAATAATTATTGTTTAAATTTGTAGTAATAACATTACATGAAAAATGTGGATCATAATACAGATGGCGCCAAAAGAACAATCAGCTTCTTGTCTATAGGTACTATGACTGTCCAGTCTTCAGTTTACCGCCCTCTGGCAAAAAACAATATGATAAACTGCGTACCTTATAATGAGAAGTTTCTGAGCTTCTCCTCATCTTTTGTAATATAATGGATCATCAAATGTAAATGATGTAAACTGTCATATTTTGATATAAGATCCTTTGAGGCAAAATCTTGTCTCATCTTTAAGGCAGTACACTTGCGATGTACGTAGATACAGAGTTGTGAGAGTAATGCCAATTGTAGTTTGACCTGCCTTTCTATTGCGCACTTAGGGTTTCTTGCCACATTCGGGATACTTTGTGGGGTGACTTCCACAAGCTCAAGTCTTCCTGAAGTGTACTCTATACAAAAGGTCGTCAAGACTGAATCCTGGAAGTGATCCATAAGAAACCACTGTGAAAAACGGTAAGCAAGAGAATAAAATGAGTCAGATGAGTCTGTAACTAATGGGAAGTAAAGCGGATGCAAAGCAACAACAACAATCTTTTGACTGTCTGATCTTTTGGATAGAGGTAATATGAGTCTGGACCCCGGGCGCCGAGGCCGATCTATTTCACCTAAAAGAGCCCATCCCCAGATGATCCCTCACCCATAACATCCATTCTGAAACGGCGGCAAGCCGGCAACACTCTAATGTCGAAGACTGGGGGCTCTGTTTTTTTTGGGGCAGTAAGGGGCAATGGATTAAATTAAATCACATAGAAAGATTAAATGCAATTACATAGTTGAGTTACAGACGAAAAAAGGGAAAACAGCAAGCTCAAGTATTCAGGTTGCTTAATTGTAGCACCAAATCACTGTTATACGTATCTAAAAACCCAATCAGGCAGAGTTACAAGTAAACAGCTTGATTTCCATTCTTAACAAAATTCAGTAGACGGGTGAAATTCCATTATCTAAGATCTAGAGAGTTTCATCTTGAATGCTAGCTAGAAAAAATCAATCAAAGATAAAAAGCGACTTCTTTCTAACGAAAATAAAAAGAAAGAAGAAGCCCAAAAGAATAAATCTGTGAAGTGATTGCTACGATAATACAAGCATTGGAACATGATTTAAATATTTACTGATGCATCAAGAAGCATAAGAACGTGACCGGAGAACTAAAGTATAAGTGTGAAAAGAATTGAGATTAAAATTAGCTACAAAAACTTAATTTCCAGTAATATCTATTGAGCTGTAAAGATGACTAAAATCACTAGATCAATTTGAATTACATAAGTCAAAAAACAGACAACAAAAAAGTTCCATGAGTGTTACCTGGTCCTGTTCTTTGTTTGAAGCGGGACATTGGTTGCAAGCCTTTTTTCTTGCACACATTCAGGGACAAGTCAGAGGTCTCTGATGCAAATCGCCAACTATTTGACTTTGTAAACTTCTTAAACCCAGGTGCAAATAACATTTGCCTCTCTCTTGTGAACCAGCTAGGGCGTAAGATGTCTGTACCAGTCCTCAAAATGCAAACCATTCATCATGATTAGAAACATTGATCGACTATTAAAGAAATATTGCTCTATATTGCTTATCAAGACTTAAGATTTGCTGTTTTTACAAGCCATGAAGTAACATTGTATAAGAGACAAAACCCAAATCTCTTACCAGTGAACCCTGATCACGAGTATTGATGTCGCCGGCCCAAGGTTCATAATCAATCAAATATTGTGTTCAATTGCAGTGCCCCGGAAGCAGTCAAAATAGCATTTCTCAATCTAGAGGCCACGAGTTGGTATTTTAATACTCACCACTGTGTGTTTTCAGAACCTGGGGTAAAATTGATAATTTAATGATAAAATCCATTGTTGATGAATGATTTTTTTTTTCAAAAAGCAGGCTCATGAAATATCAAACAAAGTGCAGCTTATTACTTTCCATCAGTGACCGGTGCTTGCTTGTAAAGGAGTCATCCAGCAATGACCATGACTTCAGATAAAACAACTACAGATGGGGGAAGGCCAAATTAATTTTAGTTTTTGGCCAATTACTGCTAGATTCATTGCCTACCCTGAGTCTCCCAAAAAGTATGTGGCAATTTGGAGCAAAAGGGAGTGGTACTCAGATAGATCAACATAGCGTGCTGATCACGTGCATGAGGTTGAGAAAGTTATAAAATTAATATATTACGGAAACTGAATTTCTGCAAACATGAAGAAGAAAGGGTATAGTGAGGACTTTGGATCAACATGATTCGTGGTCATTTGACGTTCTTTGACAGATTGAATTGCGGCTTCTATGATGAACTTTTACTAGTGGAATAAACCATTGATTGATTGTCCAATTTAACTGATTGAAGACCAAATTAGCACCTTGATATCTTATACTGACTAGGATAACTCGATTTTTCAAGTCACCACACAAATAGCGAATAAATCTTTTTAACTTTGCAATTGGAAAAGATCATACTTATTAACTAATTTTTTAAAAAAGTGCACACTGCTAGTAATTTATGACAGAACTTGTAGCTATCTAAATAATGAACAACTTGATACAGATCCATGGACTATCGAAGTTGTAGTAACTCTACAATGAAGTATATCCAGAAGACAAAATTATTTCACATACCCACAATTCTCCATGTATAATCATCTGTCCCGTGCTTTTACCCAGAATTCCACGACAGGCCCATATTGCTCTTTTGGTACCGCTCACTGTTGCAATCTGAAAAAGGAGTGAGATTGAGGATTATATAGCTAGGGCAAATAAATGATGTGGTTAGCATGATTTTATTAGTCCTCCATATATATTTTCTGGCTTGCCCAGGTACCTCTAGGCGCATTCCTCCAGCAAGGTTTTAAGGATACAAGTTCTATGCAATCTAACCAATGTATAGACATATGACAACTATAAAGCAGTTTTTGTGTCTAAAAAACACGAATAGCGTTTGGTGACTGATGCAGAGACCTTCAGTATCAAATTTAAACAATTTAAGCTGTTAGAATTCATTATTGGAACGGCATGGTGAGCTACTGAGTGTTTGGAGGCCAATCTAGTGTTAGTGTAACAAACAGGGTAAGTGTAAATGTGCAGTCATATGCATTGCATTTGTCAGCATGACAAGCACTCACAAAGCCACACCAGTAGGTAGCCTAAAAAAAGAAACCGCCTTTGAAGATAGTGACACATATTTCGATTCCAGTAATCCTGACAGGTTATTATTTGGGATGAAACCAAAGAGAACACTTTAATGGAGAGTTGGGTCAAAGGAGAGTTGATAGAGGGAGTGTTTAAAATGTTTTTCACCTGGTTGATTGAAAATTCTTCTCCCTACATTGTGAGAACCTTTCAAAAGGACTAAAATGCAAGTGTAAGAAATTTGATGGAAAGGTCCCAGTTGGGAAAATGTTAAAAAGTATGTTGATGTATGGAGCGGTTATATGGGAAGTGTAAGTATTCATGAATGGAGGATGTTATATATATGAAGAAAATATATTCATAGACCAGCGCTACGTATATAGGTGCCTAAAGTGGAAATAAAAGGGAAATTCTCAATGGCAAACCTCTTTCTTTCTTTTATTTGGAATTTCTCATTGGTAAGACCTTAACAAATTTTTATTTTTAAAAAATATCACTTGGTAACCCTCTAATTTTCTAATTTTCCTCATCCAGCAAGCTCATTAAGGGTTATCAAGGTTACTTCAACTGCACACTTTTCTCCCTCTTCACAAAAAATTTCAAGGGCGTGCCATCATCATTAGCCCCAATCATGATGATGGTAGCCCCTTTTAATTTCCTTAAGTTTGTTTCTGTGTCTAAAATATCCTTCCTCTCTCTCTTTCACTTGTTGAGAGGTTTCTCTCAAATTTTGTTGGGTTCTTTCTCTCCTTATAGGAAGCATGTCCTCCGAATTCAAAGGTATTCCTCGCTCGTAGTGAGAGATTGAAGACTAGTTTTTTTTTTTTTTTTTGTTTTTGTTTCTTTGTTGTGCCCAAAGCTTCTATATTGTCGATGGGGTTCGTTCAGCATTGAATCGAATATATCCGATCGCATTTGCTAATTGGTTGAATTCAGACTTTGCAATTCCAAGACTACAAAAAATCGCAAGGCCCCATTGTAGAAGCGCAAAGCAAGCGTTTAGGAGACGAGGGTACCGTCAAAGTCAAATCACACCCACGATGTTCTAGGGAATTAGATTTGTTACTAGGTTTAATCTTTCTTGTATTTGTTGATTTTGAATTTCGTGTAGATGTCATATGCGTTCATTAATGAATAGTATTCCTTGAAGGTGTACTTCATGCAAACAAGACATTTATTAGGTTGTTTTGACAGATTCTGAGCTCAAATACAACCCTTACGATTGAAAATAACCCACAAAAGTTTAATTGGCAATATTTGTGACACTGGGGTCAAATAGTATTAAATTTGAGCACCTAAACTAAGACAGTAAAAAGCATTCTCTAGCCATTTTAAGAAGTCCAATTTGGACTTCAAAATTTGATCTAGATGCAACATGTCTCTTAAGTTCCTATGAGATTAACGAAATAACCGCAAATTTTAATAAGGTAGCATTGAGAAAATTAGGAAATAGGCAGACGATGTTATATTTATTTCTTTTTTTTTTAAAAAGGGGGTTACCATTGAGAATATGAAAAACGGAGCTTTACCATGAGAATTGCCCAATAAAAAATTCGGTCTAAAATTTAATACTTGTATTAATTGTAGATAAAATTTGTCCAAAATACTATTTTAGTTACAACTAGTTTTGTGCGCACAACTACCTAAGTATAATTCTTTGTCAACACTACCTAAACCTTCAATTTTGTTTGACCTACTTACCTATTTTTTTTCTCAAGGTTGACTCTGATTTTCCGACGCTAAAAAAGCATGTACGTGCACGTGACCTATTTTTTTCGTCTTTTTTTGTCTTTCCCCCCTTCCTCCATATACTCATATGATTGTAGGAGTGGAGGAGGAAAATTTATGTGGATGAACTTCCCGGAATAGCATTTTTGTCATTGTTAGCCGACCCCACTCTATGGAAATAAGGCTTGTGATTGATTGATACTCAATTGATTTTGGTTGATTGTTTTTGTATTAGATCAAATTGCATTAAAAATGTCATCATCAATTAAATTCTCAAACTAACCAAATTTAATCGTCCATATCAATCAAACACCATAAAATACAGCCACAACTCATTGTGTTTGATTATTGAGGTTGCGATTTGAATTGCAATTAATAAGGGTTAAAGGTTTCAATTGTTGATGGATTTGGGGATTGATTTGGATTCTATTTAAATCACCAATTTTCTAGATTTGGCATTTAATTTGTCCGGCTTGCGTCGAGTTCACGATAGTTTGGCTGACTTTGCTAGATTTGTTATTGATTTTCTGGATTCGCGGTAGTGAATGGTGGTTTGGTGTTTTTGTGGAGGAACTTATGGCTGGTGTTATTGTTTGTGGATTTGCCGCAAGTTCTGGTTTGTGGTGGTGGTGTGGGTTGCAGGTAGGTTTGTGGTGGTGTTTGGTGGTTCGGGTTGCGTGTGGGTTTGTGATGATTGGGCAGGTTGGTTAGGTGTTTGGTGGTGTTCGGTTGATGCGGATGGGGATACAGTTCACTGGCTAAGATCATGGCCAAAGATGAATGTGTAAATGGAGGGAAAGGGGAAATTAAAAAAATAAATAAATAATTAAGTAGTGCACACACGTGCCTTTAATGCTGGAAAAAGTCAACGACGAGAGAAAAAACAGGTATGGTCAACAAAGAACTTGAAAGTTATAGTCATTTTGACAAAGAAGTTCTAACCTATTGTTCGAAAAAATTGGTGTAAGGTAGTTTTGGACAAATTTTCCATTAATGTATAATTTGTTGTATTGATCCGTGATTGTTTCTGTGATTCGAATTGTATTAAATGCTTATATGTAAGGGCTACACATAACATTGCCAGTAATATAAGCCTTGAATCTTCAATTTTTTTTTTTAAAAAAAGAAAAGAAAGAAAAGGTGAATTTGTACACCTCACATTAACGAAAGATATTGTTGGTACACCTAAAGTCCTCTACTCAATCGAAAAACAAATAAAAGCACAATTTCACATAATTTGGAAATTATAAATGATGTGTCTACACCCGTAAACAAACACAAAAGGAAACATAAGTTGGATAATTACTCAAATGGTTCATATAATTGTCATCCACCCTTTTGCTAATAACTTTGGTGGACAACCATAAACTCGTATCTTCTCTTCTCCTATAACACGAAGAAATATCAAGTAAGCAAGTATATTACTAAGTGAAGAGCAATGGAAAATTATATATATCTTACATATTCTCTATCAATATTGTGATGTGAGAGTTCCTCTCCCACTGACAATAAAAGTATCAGAAGTTTCTCCGTCTTCAACTTTCATTGCCAAGTTCCTCTCAAGCTCAACGATAGAGTCTATCCCTGAGGTTTCTGCTAGTTACGTATTTTCCCTAAGCGAAAAAGGTAAAGGTTAAGCCTGAAAAATAAATGATAAGTTTATTCAGTCTGCATAGAATGAAGCAATGAACAAGCAAAGCTTTTGATTTGCATTTATAAAAATCGAAGTACAAGAATGTCAAATTCCTTGACTTGCACCACATCTATAAGTAGATTTCTTGTACTAGAATCCTGTAGTACCTTCACGTCCCAACAAACGGAGAAGTGTTTATTGAGAAGGACATCTTAACAGTTGGCTCCTCAACCTTTATCGCTGGTAATGTTCCCGACAGCTTTATCAGCAATTGTTCTCCAATCTAAGGAAAACAAAGAAACTCAGCTTTAAATAATACTACAAGAGAAACTTAATTCAGCATTCTACAAGTCAGTTACAAGAAAATAAAGTAAATTTAGCACAACAAATAGAAACTAACCTGAATATCTGTAATTCCACAACAGCACATATGTCTCCTGCCTCTACAGAGTCCACTGGAGCCCTGTAGAATTTCTCGTACACAAAAAGCTCAACTTACTCTCGCGTATCTACATGAGTCTTCTGATGTGCATATCTGAACACAAAAATAAGCTAGATTGTCATCCAGAATCCTTTCCTATAAAGCAAGCTCAGCAATAAAATGAAGAACTTTCACACTTAAGTAATAACAAAATACTAAAACCATGAGAGAACCAGAAGGTGTAGGGAATGGAAAACTGCAAAAGGAAAATAACGATAGAAAAGAGGCTTATGTCTTCTAGTAGGACATAAACTGAGAACAACAATACTCTTCAAAATAATACTATTCCAAGTTATAGAGTGCCAGTAAGGCAGGTATATACGTAGCTGAGTGCAGACCTGGTTAGGAAATTAATTACATTATGCTTAATCTTTAAAAATTGAAAATGGAGATTCATCAGCAGAAATTCATACTTCAAAACTATCCGCGTGAGAGAAAACACTAAATTGTTCAACTCCAGATTGAGTAGTAATTGTATCCCTGTATTGCTGTGAAATGGCTAAAAGTAGTGGCAACTAACAATTTTCTGCATCAATGGAACAAGAACCTTATACTTAAAACAATAAAACACGAGATTCTTGAACATGCCAATCTGCCAAAGGCAGCATTGTCGACCTTGTAAGGTAGACAGCATCATTAACACAAGCTCCATGAATTTTTAGGTGCAACAGATGATAATTAAAGTGTCCAAGCATTAGTAGCTTATATACAGTGTTTGTTTAATGCAGATACTAACTAGTCACACGCTCCAACAGTGAAGAGGGAGAAGGATCAATGGATATAAAGTTAGCAGTATTAATTGGGCAAATACAAAAGAGATAAAGTTAATGAATAAATTCTGTTAGATGCCGATATAGTTTCCATAACAAGCTTACAAATCTGATTGAGGGAAAATGGAAAATAAAACAAAATCCAGTCAAACATACCTTGACATCCTTCCCCCTTTCAAGAACACCTGCATGCAAGCGTCAATCCCTATCTCCCTTTATGTTCATCGATTCTATGTTTGAACCTACGCATGTGAGAACACGTAATATTGTAAGGAGAGTGATACTAAACTGAAGCAGACAGGAAGAGCAACAAAGGATTACATCAAAATTAATAACAAACCACTGACACAGCATTTGTAAGCACCATCTTTTTCAATACGCGGCCAGGGATGCATCTAATTACAGTCCTCAAAAAGGGGCCAAGATCATCTGCCAGTTTGTCTGGAGATAGTCAGCCCTTCCCTTGATGCCACTTGCATATACTGCTTGAAAATCACACTGCACATAAAACAAGAGCAATAACACCATGAAATCAGAAACAACATGACAAAACTGAAATGCCACCAAGACTTTTCAAACAATGGGATTTAATGCAGCTTATATAATCCTAGTCATTTTTTTCTATCAAACTTTGACTAAAAATTCATATAATCACTGTGAAAGTAAAAATACTACCAAGTACCAACGGTCCACCTTGTTACAACAAAGACCATTTTAACAAAAAACCAGACAAGCAAAATCATTCTAACGGTACTCCGCAAGTGGGATAAGGCAATTCAAACTCAATCGAAAAAAACCAACCGGGTAGGCATTTGCTGTTTTAGATTGGTTCTTGAAATTTCAAATGCATGTTACTCCACTAATTCATTGTGGATATGTAATGCAAGCACTTTAACAAGAATTTGCGCTAACATGAAATAAAAAGTTACCTGCTCATCAGTTGCATTCAATTCAATGAAAAGTCAAAGATAGAATTGATGACGTAGTCAGGGCGAGCAGATGGCCTATCAATTTTATTAACCACAACCACAACAGCAAGTCCAAATTCTAATGCTTTTTTCAGAACAAATCTTGTTTGTGGCATCGGACCCTGCGACAATCCACCTATTAATAAAGAAAAAGTGAAAAGCACATCAATCCACAATACAGAACCTGAATATTATGACACAAAGAATTCCAGGATGAAATTCACACGTATACCCTTTTTGAAATCAAGGTTACAAGAATTTTTATTTACTTGTGACAAAGTACTATAAATTCAAAAGTAAAGAGAATTAAAGACAGAATTTTTTCAGGACTATTGACTTGCACTTACAACTGATGTTGACAGAGTCATGGACATATACCATGATAACACTAAATGATATGCAGGCCAACCAGCCTGTGGCAAGGTGGGAAACGGGCTCTAAAGATAAGCTACAAAGCTTTACAACTGCAATTATATTGTATCAGCAAGACACTTGACCTGTGATTATTTATTAGCTAGGGACCCCAAAGTCTAGTAATCAAAGAAGTAAACACCAACTAAAAGAGTTAAAATATGTAGGAAGGAAAAGAAGAGAACAAATAAAACTTCCATCTACCCTTTTTCACTTTTTGTACAATCTTATTAAGACATCATAGGAAGGTTACATCTATACCAACTACCAAGTATTATGACATGGGTGAGTACACTCCATTTAGAATCACTGTGTGATTTCATTGTTTTTGAAGTCATAAAAAGATTTTAAAAAACTACTTTAATCTATTGGAAACATGAATAATTTGACATGATAATTTGATAGCCGGCAATAGAGAAGTACAAGCCACTTTTTTTTTTTTTTTTGGAAACATGATAATATTGACATGAAATTGAAACAGGCAATAGAGAAGTGCAAACCACTTTTTTGGTTTTTTTGGTAAAAAAAAAAAAAAAGTTCAGATAACAATAATTAAAACAAACAAACCCCTACTTTTCTAGTTCATTTTTTATTTTAAAAGACCTCAAAATACTAAATTTTACTACCATTAGAGACCCTAATACACAACAACTCAAATTAAAAACTTCCAAGGGATGGAAACAGCCCAAGAGTTAGTTAACAACAGGGATTCCTCCCAATATTCAACTTTCTTCTAGGCAATGCACAGCCCACATATTTCACTTATGTAACATCAATGCAAAGGAACAATATTGGTACTACTTGGTAGTGTAGTTTGAACTTCTACAAGTAATAGTTATAAAACAATAATTTGCCACCTACTTCCATAAGTACAACGTAAACCCCACTTTGCATGTTCTAATACTGGTTTGAAAATGGAGGTTAGGGTAATTTAATTGGTACATCTTGCAGAGAACAAATGCAAGAAACAACAAGGTAAGAGTTTTTACCACTAAAGGACACCTTCAACCATATTTAGAATGCGTTCCACTTCACCTCCAAAGTCAGAATGCCCTGGAGTATCTATGATGTTGATTTTTTGTATCTTTGTATGCAATTGATGTATTTTTACTAGAATGGTGATTCCCTTTCGCGTCAAAGATCAATTAGAATCCATTATCCTCTCCTGAACAGTCTGGTTATCTCGGAACACCTGAAATGAACAGTGCAAGGGTGCATAAGGAAAATAAAAAAAACTAAAATCGATGCATTGCGTAAAGCAGACACTGTCCATGTCAAGATTAACCTAAATAAAATCACTAACATATCCAGAGTAAGAAGTGAGCATTCATAATTTTCCAATGCAAGAGATGAGTATAACATGAATGTTATAACCTTGTAGACACAAGTAAAAAAAACTTTTTCTTCTCTCTAAAACCCTAACCTTTTTTCTTTCTGTCGACGGGGCTACCATCATCTCTTTGATGGTGGTAAGCTCCAGTTCTTCTTCTTCTTTCTACTGCTTCTTTTGTTGTTTGTTCATGAATAATCCTCCTTTCTATCTCTTTATGAGAGTTTTATCCCAATTTTGAGTTTTTCTATTTCTTTATGAAAGTTTTATCCCCAATTTTGAGTTTATTATTATCTCCTTTTGTGGGAGTTTGGAGTGTAGTTTTCTTGTCTTCCCTTATGGAACATTGGATTATCTAGGGTTCATATTTTTTTGTTTGTTGGAAAATGGAAGATTTAGGGTTTCACAATCTTGGAAAGAATTCAGAAAATCACAAAAGTATGTTCACCTAACAACTATACATCAGGCGGACGTTATGCCGAATCAGAGCAAACTCATAGATTGTATTGCTTCAGATGAAGATTTTTATAAGGTTTTTAAATCGAATCAGCGATGTAACTATATTCTAAGATGTATTATATTTTTGTTGGAATTTTTGTTTTTTCTTCCATTGATATTGATTGTAAGTGTCTTGTGACTATTTCTTATTAATGAAGATCCTTATTATTCTCAAAAAAAAAAAAAAAAAAAAAGCCTTGCAGACTCATGAAGATAATGGTATTCAACTATTCATGGTAATTGAAGTGCATTACAGCCAATACAATGGCAACATAATTAATCAATACGTAATGACCTTGTCTTAATCAACAGCAAACGTTAGTAGCAAGTTTAACTATATGCTGCTAGCACACAAGTAATTTGTTGACTCTATACTATAATGTTTACATGGCACCGGGTACCCTATGACACTTTGTTGTAGCAAATTATTGCTTAAGCCTCGACAAAAGAAGTTAGCAGAAAAAACAAAGMAACAAACTAACCTATAGAAATATTTGCTAACATATAATGGAAGGCAATAATCTGCCATGCTCTTGGACAAAGAGAAGTTGAGAACAGCTGGAAGGCCACTAAAACGTTTGAAGGTTGTAATACCGGTCAACAAAGCGATAATTTATACTAAAAACAGCTGGAAGACCACGAGGTGAAACTGTGAAAGTGTGACACTAATCTACATTGGAAGAAGACAGAATCACAGAACTAGGCGTCACCCATGGCAGTCATAAGAATCTAATGTCCTACAGATACATAGATAAACAGTCATCTATTAAATAGAGTTCTCAATTATAACTAGTAGGTTCGAGTAGCTTTTTCAACCAGACAAATTTTCTGCTTAACACCGAATCAAACAGGAATACAAGAGACYAGAGCAAGAGAAAAGGATTGATTAGTCGAATGCGATACTAGTTCTTATATTCATCCTCCCTTACCTTAGCTTGCTTCAACATAGAATCAACAAGAGTTGTCTTCCCATGATCTACATGAGCAACAATAGCAATGTTTCTGATGTCATTTCTCCTCATCAGGTGGCCCTGTTTCTCTGGTAAAACACAATAAGAAGAATTTAAGGAAAAAAAAAAAGAAAAATTAACAACAACATCTAGAAATACAGAAGTGATTGATGAAAAACAAAGCACATAAATGAGCAAAATGGAGTATAACTACACACTGAGACATGACCTCTAATTCACAGCTTGTGTCTCTTTGTGTGTCAGTGTGTGTCAGTGTGAGTTGGGGCTAGTCAAGACTAGAAAAGAGATTGCCTTTAGAAATAAGAAGAATGTAGAGAAGGACATAATTGTATAAACAAAAATATAGCAGAAAAGGCACGACCATTCTGACAACAGTATAAACACAATGATTATGCTGAACTTTCATTGTTGAGTGGAAATTTGACATAGAGAAAAGAGCGTTAAGCAAAACAAGTGGTACAAAAGAATCTTTAAGTGAATATGTACATGAAATGCAAATTATTCTAGTAAATTAAACAYTGCAAGGTTCATAACTTCATATCAACAAGTATATGCCATCCCCAASTTATCTTTCTTCAATATAAATACATTTTTCWTAACATCCCATTAATCAATAGACAAAATAAGACCATGTACAATCATTTCCTTCACCATGGTCTTAAAACCATGTCAAATTTTTCCTCTCTCATAACATCGCAATACATAGTGTGGATCATGCTGGTCAAAGATATATGAATCCTTATTTTAACTAGTCAAGACTAGCAAAGATATTGCCTTTAGAAATAAGAAGAATGTAGAGAAGGGCATATTTGTATAAACAAAAATATAGCAGAAAAGGCACGACCATTGTGACAAGTGAKAACAGTATAAACACATTGATTATGCTGAACTTTCATCGTTGCYTAGAAACTTGATATAGGGAAAAGAGRATTAAGCAAAACAAGTGGCACAAAAGAATCTTTAAGTGATTATGTACATGAATGATCTGTGTCAAATAAGGCATTCCTTTCATACATTATGACTTCACAACTTACAAGTATACACCCAATACAGTAGAGCACATACCTCTTTTCATAATATTACTCTCTCCGTTAAATTTATACTTGCATCATTATCCATTATCAGAGTTCAAGATGACTTGCATCACTTCTTGTTTTCATTAAATTCTCTTTCTCTCTCCCCTCTTTAATTTTGAGTCCACTTTCAATGATTCAAGTACAAAAAAAAGGAAGTATTAAGTTAGTGGCTCATTGCCTCTGATGTTACTTCCTCATCCTTAAAAATTAATTAAAAATCCCACGTCACAACTCTCTCTCGACTCTTGTGTTTTTTTGACAACAATCTATGCGCTCTTAGCAAACGTATTGTTGCTACTCCTACTATTAACATATGCCTAGAAGTTCAAATGATACTTTGTCGATAGAAAAGATTCGGCGAAATGCAAATTATTCTAGTAAATTAAACAATGCAAGGTTCAAAACTTCATATCAACAAGTATATACCATCCCAAATTATCTTTTTTCAATATAAATACATTTTTCATAACATCCCATAATCACAATAGACAAAATAAGACCATGCACAATCATTTCCTTCACCATGGTCTAAAATCATGTCAATATTTTCCTAGTGAAACTAATCAAACTTAAAATGGTTTGTTAACTTTATTAAAACTCCCTTTGCCTTAGCTAATTAACTCAAACCACATAATACACCACATATTCTTTTGTTTAGCCTGTGATGACAATTGTGTCCACTCAACAAAAAATCCATTTCTTACCAAAAAAAAAAGGTAATTCCATCTCATCAATTAATTCATACAAGTATTCAACCTGAAATGCATCATCATTCAAAGTTATACTACAAATTCAATTCTATAATGCAAGAACATGTATTTGAATAAATACCATCAAATTCAACAACTCAAATTTACTTCAAAATGCAAACTTATACTACTTCCTAAATTTTCTTAATACTCGCAAGTCGCAACTTATGACTTTCACGCTTGGTAAGAAACAATACTTGATTTTTTAAAAAAATTGGTGGTTTAGCTCAATTATCGCTTAATGCATGTCAAGTGCACATATTGCAATCAAAAGAATCATCCAAAAAAAACAAAATTAAAATTAACAAATTGACAACAAGTAAAATACCAGAAGGTGGAGCAGTTGTCCAGCAGCAGAACACTGAACTGAACGCTGTTGCTGAACTGAGAAAACGGGAATTCTTCTTCAAAGAAGACGAAGATAAGGCGCTGCATTTGAGCAACTGATAGGGCAACAACGAAGATAAGAAGCGAATTTGGGAGCATTTTTAGTTGAAGAATTGGGGTTTCTAAGAAAGGAAAGGCTAACGAATTGGTGTTGCAGATTGTAATGGCGGAATCCATTTCTCGTAGTTTCTCTCTCCTACTTGGTTGAAGAGAGAGAGAAAGATAGAGTGAGAGAAATGAAAGGAGGGAAATGAGAAGAAGAAAGAAGAAGCAGAGATGATTTTAATGGTTTGGCGTTATCTAGTTTTGAGTGGCGGCTCGATTCGAACTTGTGGCCGTTTGGTGGCTTCACTCGAATGCTCACTGTGAGTAAATGATAGCCACACGCCCCCACAAGGCCACAAGTATATGCTCTTTGGTGGGTGCGTTTACTTGAATGCTAAATGAAAATCCGCAATAACTTAGATCAAAGTTCATGTTTCGAGTGAACTATTGTAAGTACCTTATCTTACTTTTTTCAATAATTGTCTAACTGAAATTGAATGACCACCACGATACACCTTTGACCACCACTTCTTTCCAGCATTCTCGATCACCGGCATAATATAGTATACATCACTAATTGTGAAGGTAAAAAAATAAGATTGGAACAAACGATGGAGTGATGAAGGTAAGTGAAAATATCTATAGTAATCTAAATTACATAAGAAATATAATAATTGTATAATTTATCATAAGTAAAAGCTGGTTAAATTTGTTACTGTAACTATTTGTAAGCAAGTAGATTTGAGATCAAACTTTGCTAGGAAGTATTTTTAAAAAAGCTATACAATCATTAAACTTGTTGTTTAGTATAACACGTGGCGAAATGCAGTGGTGGAAGGACACGTGAAATAAGAGACACGTTAACGTAACACAAAATTTAAGTTTGGGACAAGTATTTTGACACGATTATTAAGTGACTAGACATAACATGAATTGTTTATCAAGTGGGTTATATTCAAGTTAAAATTGTTTAACTCGTAAGTATAAACGGATTGATTTGATATCTAAATGAAACAACTCAATTGTCATTTTTAACTTTTTCACTTTATAAGTCTTTTTATAGTCTCTCTCTCTCTCCACTTGAGTGCGCCATGGCAGGGGGAAGTGAGGACGTCCGAAGAAACAAACCGCGAAACAACCACAAAACAACGAACTCTCGAGCATCAAATAGCAAGCAGAAGCAATCAATGAATGTAGTGACTAGGGCTCAGCTTTCATTAATGGCGGAGGATGAAGGGATATTTCTGATTTGACGATCTCATCGACAGATAGCGGCCGACGTTCTTATTCCTCGAACTTCTCTTGAGCAATTGAAGCAGCAATCTCAAGCGACATATAATTTTCAGAATGGCTGACTATGATGAAACAATACCCAGACAAACCTGAATCAAGCTCTGCTAATGGAGGTATTTCGAAAACTCATAAGGTCACGAATCTGTACAATTTGGTGAAATGAGAATACAGATAAACTTGAATGATGACATGCAAACTGATGAACTGTTGATTGTGAATGAGAATTCTGGTTTTATTGCTCCAATGATTGACCCCATTAACAATGAGAAAACGGCTAAGATAACCTAAAATTGATGTTGAGGATGTCAAAGATGAGATGATATTTTGGGAGACTGTTGTTATGTGCAACATTTTAGGGGCTAATCCACCGTCTCATATACTAGATGGATATCTGAAACGCATTTGGGGGAAGGATACTTTTGATAAAATAGTCCCAATCGGTAAGGGTTCTTTTCTGGTTCGGTTCAAGGACAAGGGAGGAAGGGATAAAGCTTTAAGGGGGCATTACAACTTTGATTCATAACCCATGATTGTTAGAGCCTGGGATGTAACACCCCTTGGTGTGAACAGGAGCCCATTAGTAGATATTGTCCTTTCTAGGCCTAGCCCGCAAGGATTTGCTTTGGTGTGGGCTTGTCGCACCCAAAGAAAATCCTTGCGGGCTAGGCCCAAAGAGGACAATATCTACCAATGGGCTCTTGTTCACACCAAGGGGTATTTCAGATGGTATCAGAGCTAGGGCCCATTCCGGTGTTATGTAGTGCTTTCGAGGACGCAGACTCCCTTTCAAGGGTGGGTGACAGGGAACGGAGGTGTTCCATCCCACGTCGAAAGTTGAGGAGCACGAAGTTTACTATAAAGAGTAGATTGATACTTCAATCTAGTAAAGGCCTTTTAGGTGGGACAAGCCTACACCAAAGCAAATCCTTGCGGGTTAGGCTCAAAGAGGACAATATCTAATAGTGGGCTCTTGTTCACTCTAAGGGGTGTTACACGGGATGCTAGTATGYACTTAGATGCTGCAATTGTGAAATGAATTCCCATCTAGGTACAACTACACAAATTGGGAGTCAAATATTGGGGAAAACAATGCTTGTTCAAGATTGTCAGCAGCTTGGGAAACCTATTGAAGCTAAATCAAGTAACGTCCAATAAAGACAGGCTGACCTATGCCCGAGTGATGGTGGAAGTTGGCATTGATGATGTCTTACCGGGGTTTCTTTGCTTTATCAATATATTGGATGAAGAAATAGTGCAACCATTCTCTTATGAGTAGAGGCCTATTGTCTGCAATAAATGCCAAAAACTGGGACACAAAGGAGAGCAATGTAGGGGGAAACCACAAGAGCAAGTGTGGAAGCCTAAGCAGACATATAATCCACCAGGACCAGTGATTCCCATCACTGATAAACCTAAGCCCACACCAAATAGAAGCTCAACACCTGACAAACAATAAAATGATGGTCTTATTCTTGTACAAGGCAAGAAATGTAGCACCCAACAGAAGCCTATGCCTGCAGTAAGCTAAGTACTGGTAATAGATTCAGTACAATTGCTACCATTGAGGAGAATGTA
>SNQN01007846.1:0-13877 GCA_008642245.1 Bassia scoparia | reverse complement strand
CTTATTCAAAGACCAAATTAAAGAATTAGAATGACACATAATAATAATTATGAATGAGAAAGAAGGAAAAAATTATTATTATTATTATTATTATTATTATTATTATTATAGATTAGTTTGAAGCATGAAAGAAATAACATATATACTCCTTATTTTTCGTTTATGATATTTCATAAATAAATAAAATTAATATAATACATGGGCTCAATCATTATTTTATGATTTTGGTTGAGATAGTCCAGTATTCAGTAACAATATAACACAATTTTTGGTTTGGAGATTAAAGCATAACATTGCACGAAAAATCACAATACAATATTGAATATGGCCGGCCTATGTAATTATGTATGCATGTACATACCATATGGCATGACTTGATCATGGGCATGCAAGTAAGCTCGGGTTAGTGGATTAGTCAAATTTTTTGTGGTAATATGTCATGTCCAATTATCTCCTAAGCACATGAACTCGACACAAGTTAAATAAACAACGTACAATTGATAGAGTGTTGTATCATCTTTACATGAATTTAGTCACATACAATCCTTTCTATGTTATTGTCAATTTAATGATGCTTTGTACTATTAAATTAAATTTCCTAGCTAATGATTATAAATATTTTTTTGAATCTCCATTTAAACACCTCCACTCTCATGAACAAATAACTTAACAAGTGAAACCAATAATAATATCGGATACTCTCAAAGAAACTCACACACATAAAAGACTATTTTGACTGTTTTTCAAACAATAACATGCGCTTTTTTTATGACATAAACAAATTAATAAAAAATAATAGTGTAAATTAAAATAATAAAATGTATTTGCGATTCTCTAATTTAGCTGACATCCACGATGAATAACCACTGTTCATGGAATTCATAAGTAAACTCTACGATGTGGACTTAATTCTCCAACTAATTAAGTAGGCTACAAACAATGACTAATAAGTAAAGTAATAATCTAAATTAAGGAGTAGTTACATACATAATGTGATAATGGGACCAAACAAAACCCTTGAAAGTTGAAACCATTATATATCCAGCCAATCTAGACGCCTAGATAGTAGAGAGCCGTTACATACTTTCGGAAAGAAACTAATTAAAATGTGCATGAAATGATGATCATCATATCATAATGCATGTATTCAGCCTAGAAAACCTAATACAACGACAATTCATAATTTTTTCATCATTATCCAAATATAGGTAAAAGCTAACGAAGTAATCCGAACAATATTATTAGATTGGATAACTAAAACTGAAAATATTAAATGAATCTAAATTTATTTTGATTAACTKGTGAATTTAGCATGTATATATTCCAAGATTAATATTATATTAAAAATTACGTTTAATGATTATAACGCGTTGGGGCGCCCGTTAGCAAGTTCGCGAAACGTAATGTTTATATTTGACTAGTATTTCTTTCTAAAATGAGCAGACAACTACCGACATACTTGGCCATGCAACCCATTTCTTTTTTACTTAAAAAGTTGTTGAATTGTTTCTTAGATCTTTACCATATTTTTTCATATGACTTGCTTTTTTAAGACCAGACAATTTCATTGGTCCTAAAAACACTTAACACTAATTTTTAAGATTTTTGATGATTATTACTTGGTAAAGTCATCATTAGCTTATATTATTAATAAAATTCTTTGCTAGATTTAATATCAATTAGGGGATTATCATTACATTGCATGCATTATTCTTTTGTGGCATGTAACCAAAGTATGAGATAAAGTACATCGTTTTTGACCTTTATGTAATTATATTAATAAATTAATTAACTTACGTTAGAAAGGTTTAGTATTTTTTAAAATTATTCATTGATTATTTAACATGGCTAGTCTTATGTGACTGACTTCAAATTCTAGTCTTAAGAACTAGAAAGTAAACCGTATATTTTATAGTCTATCTTGCGTGTTATTTAATCAATTAAGTATTATTTTTTGTAAAAAGGTTGTTATGATGGTAGGAATGTATGTTGCTTAGACTATTGATGGTAGGAATGTATGTTGCTTAGACTATTGAAATAGAATTTCATTTGATTTGTTTAATGAAAAAATTCTTTCACTTAAATTGAGTGATATGTTCTAGATTCTTGAAGAGGAATGAGTTGGTTCGTATATTTTTATCAAAGTGGCTGATTCACCGGTGTTTCATACTCCGTAGTTTGTAGTTTTTAGGTGTTTAGAGAGGGGTTTAATATATAAGCTAAGAATGTTGATCGTATCAATGAATGTTTGTACTCATGGAGACTTGTATAATAGAAATTGTGCAAACATATGTCTAAGGTATTCAATCAGATCGTGAAGTTTTTTAGTGAAAGTGAAGTAAATTATCTTATCGAAATAAATATACTTCGTATTATATTATAAAGGTGAAAACCTCAATTAAATTTGAATTGKAGAATGATATTGTGCGTAGTAGTGATTGTTGGTCTTTGAAGGTAGAGACTCTCTTACCTCCACGCACTAATTCCGAATAGGCTAAGTCCAAGTGTACGAGAAATTTCCTTCGATATATATCACTCTTCTTTCTTCAACATGTGTGTTGAATGCAAAATTAAGACTCAACATCAGTGCAATTTTTTTGAATAAGCTTAGGCTAACTTTTACAGTTGAGAGAAAGAATAACAAGTAAGCGAAATTTCTATCATATATATCCTCGAAGCGTTCCTTATTATTATTGAACCTTCATCCTCAAAGTTAGAATTTCTTATTACTAAGACAAAATATTTAGTATTGTGATGAATAATTAAGAAGTTATAATCGGCATAATGAAGTTTWATGTTTCATTTTAATTCATAACTTSAAATAAWTTTGATTGTAGAGTGAGTTTGTGGTATATATTTTATTAATTATTAGGTGTTTGAAGGAAGATATTCTCTTACCTCCACTAATGTCCAACATGCTAAGTCCAAGTAGAAACTTCATTCGATATGACACCTCTCTACGTGTTACAAACAAGTTCATTTGTATCTATGTGTAATGGGATTATTGTTACTTTGTTCTAGTGTTGAAATTGCTTTCTTCGTGTTGAGAGTATATCTCACATCTGTCTCACATTGAAAAATTGAAGAGATTATTACTAAAATATAAACTTAAAGGACTACTTTAATTGATTTTATAAAATGAAATCTCGCTAGGCTTATGTATAATCATACTTTCCTTGTATATGGGGGCTTTTGATKGATCGAGCTGGTGAAAATTATCACTTCAACATTTGTATGTGTTGTAAGGATTTGATTTCAAATCACGCACTTACAAAAGATAAGTCATGCCATGATTTTATCAAACATCTATTAGACCCTAGCAAGCACACAATCACTCACGTTACTACGTTAGTATGACAAACACGTACTAGAATTTGGTGTGTCTAGTTAATCTCATGGTCTGAAATTTGAGGATATGATAGAAATTTCGCTTGTACTAAAATACTCCATGTCTTTTACGATTCACACATAATAGATGATTTTATTAATTCCAAACTTTCTAACTACCAAAAATTAACTCATGAGCATTGATTAACACACTCCAAATGTAAATTCGCACTCCATTTTAGCGACCGCTAACTACAGAGTGCGGAAATCACTACTCTTAACTCATATTTACTGAAACATAAAAACACATGCATATATAGATTATCCTCATCAATCATTTCCTCGTCATTAGAACAAAGACATCTCAATGATTAGCAATTGATTACTATTATTAATTGTGGTAATACCCACATGCATTAGACTCAACATTAGTGCTATCTACCTTATTYTTGAAAGACTTTGAATAAAGCCACGTATGACAAGGTACAARTTACAAGCTGGATAATAAATGTAAAGAGCACCCACCAAAAGCTAATTAAACAAAGCAGCGAAAAAGAGATTGGAAAAAAAAAGGGGATGAAATGAAAAGGAATGAGTTTGCCCCAACTGTGAGACAAGCATACAAAACACCCAAAACAAGAAAATTTGGAGTCTAATCAACTAACACAATGCAAAAAAGAGGGCAATTAAACATGAAGTGTGAAATAAAGTGTTGTGTAGTTTGGTGACCCATCTTTATTTCACTTGCTAAGAATTTGTACAATTTCTTTTTGGTTCTTTTTGTGTGTTTTCTATATTTGATTGATCAAATAATCTTCATGATATGTTATGCACTTTTACTTTGCAAAAACTGAGGACAACATGCAACAATACAAAAAGACTATTTGCTTGAAGTTGTGGGTTTATTTGGTTACTTATAGTTGGATGCTTCACATGAGTGCAAAGGAGGTAACAACATTATATTTGCTTGGGACCCAATACATGTGATTAGTGCCTTTTTCAGTAAAACACTTCTCAATGTTTTTTCACATGATAAAGTAGACGAGATAGATCCTTGTACAACTCCTATCTCAGGAACTACACAATGGACGAAGAYAAAGGGGAATCTCCAGCATAATGCTAGGGTAAGGCTTAAACCCGTGACCAAGGACACGAGAGATGGGGAGACTTACCACCAAGCCAACCCCTTTGGCCTTAAAAAAGGCTTCTTATTTGGCATGGTATGTACACCTGGTTATTGGATGTGTAGGATTAGGGTTAATACYGGTCAAGAATCGAAATTGGTCTAAAGAGGGTCACCTCGAATATGGTCATTAAAGGGACGACCCATATGGATAGCAGGTCGATAGTAAATAAATAATGGACGGGTTAACAAACAAACAAGAAAAGTTTTGAACGGAAAGAACCATTATTAGTAGTGAGTTTAAATAAATACGACAATGTACATTTAATTTCCTTTACAATACCTATTTTTATTTTAAAAAAATTATTAGATCCTTTTGTTGATCGAATAAATGACCTTTATTTATTAATGTCCCCGTTCAATTAAGCCCTATAAATTTGACTCCAACTCTTTTATCTATATCATCGGGCTACCTTGTCCTACAAATGAGTATGGTGTGTTATATGATATGAGTAGTAGTACCGCATAATTGTTGAGGAAGTTCGGGAAAATGCTATTGGCTTTCCTTTCTTGGATTTTGCTTGGGGGGTTTTACACGTTTGGAAGGGAGTGTTTGCTAAGGAGAATGATTGGAGGCTATATAATTAGGTTATCCAAAATGATTGTCAAATATTCATGGTTATCAATCTTTAAAGTACACAAACCAAGAGTCCATTTTGTTAAGTTGTATTTGGACTTAAGCCACAAAATACACTAGCTAGTGAAGGGGATCCAAGGAATGGGTCGGAGAAACAACTAGATCGACTTGTTGGTTGGTTGATTAGATGGGATTGAATCGAATGGAAATAAAGTTGCTCGTGCTCAATTGGAGATTTCGAGATTTTAATTATTTGGATCGGATAAGGAGTACAAATCAAGTATAGGGAATGATAATGTTAAGGATATTGATTGGGAAAGCATCTCGAGTTTTAACATTAGAGAAGTAGCTAGATAAATTGGTTGAGACTAGATAAGAATGTAGGTATGTTTTGTTTTGGTGCATGCATAAGAAGTCTTGAGTGCAATTGTAATGACATTATTTGATCATAGAACCGAATTACCATTTTTAAAACTTTATATTAACTAAATAAGTTGACATTCACTAAAAAGGTAGATATATGATACTATGATAGTTAAAAATGCATCCAACGTTGGTAATTATGAATTTATGATTATCAAGACACACCCTAAAGTTCGATTTTAGGTTACTCATCCATCCGTCTCCCTAAATTTGCAACAAGCTTAAACTAACAATAACGTTAGTTATTTATGTTTGATGAATGAGTTAAGTTCGAACAACCTCATGTTTGATTTGTAACTCTGTAAGCTTGTATATTACTAATCACACCTCAGATTTATAGTTTGTTGGACATTTTCTTTTTCACAAAGTCTTATATGTGGGAGCAACACCATTAATTAATGGTGTAACCACTTCACATGTATCAATATAATGATAATTATATGATTATCAGGGTTACGATGGAAGTGCATATAAGATTAAGAAGGCAAAGGAATATTAATGCTACGCTAATGTTTTAATGGGGTTATTTTTTATGTTCAAGAGTTACTCTTCTAATAGATTGATTTATTTTATTATATGTTAAAATAAGGTAAGTATTTCTGTGAATAAAAGAGGTTAATTTAAAGATTAAATGATCTATCTAGTGTGGCTTTCTACTCAGCAAACTAGTTGTTTATTTCTTTTTAATTTAAACCTTTTTAAAAATAATTTTGTCTTTCCTTCAATTTATTTATGAAGGCGTGATATTATTAAGTAGAAAATGTAATCAATTACAGTAAATGWTTTCACTGTATGAAATATTGTACCGAGTATTTTGTAACAAAATTCACTTTCTCAAGGTGCCAAAATGTATCTCCAATGACAAGTTACAAGTTATTCTATTGCGGTTTGAAATGAAATATAACCTCTTTTTTACTACTCCATACAAGGATCCTAGCCTAGAGACCCGTAATTTCTAGTTTCTTTTATTTGAAGTATTTATTTTTTATTATTTTTGCAAGCAGTACTATACTCTACTAAAACAAGTGATATCTCTTATACAATTTTTTAATAAAAAATAGCAAGAGTCTTTCAAGGTAACCATTGAGACGTATAGTTTCTATATATTATCCCTCTACTTTTTTGTTTCCATTACCATTTTTACCGGTATTTTAAGTTGAATGAATATAATAGTTGGTAAAACCATATTCTTGTCAATTATTTCGCTAATTTGTAAAAATAGTTCGTTTCAGTAAAAATAAGTTCATCTTGAGCAATTGTTGAAGTTCAGTTAAAATAAGTTCAGTTCAGTAAAATAAGTTCAGTTAAGCAAAATTCAGTTGACGAGAACAAGCCTAAGTTAGATAAAAGCTGAGTAAGTTAGTAAAGTGTTATGTGTGAATGATTTGGGTGAATAGATTAGTTATAGTATGAAAGTTGACTTTAGAAAGGGTAATACATTAAGTTTAAGTAATAATAAGGTAAAAAGTAAAAAAAAATTTAGATTATTTGGAACGATTAATTGAAACATCTCAAAATGAAAAGTAGACAACTAAAGACGAAGGGTATTATAAACCAAAATACTAATAACAATATAAATTCATTTACCCATTGTCCTTCTTAACCATTCTCTCATTCATTTACTTAATTCATACCAAACTTCCTTAATTTGGTTATGCATTGTGGTCTTTGTGGACAGGGTGAGCTTATGATAAGCGATGAATATACGTCTGAATTCAAAAGACAGCCCAAATAGGCTTGTGATGTAGGTTATGTTCATATGGGCCGTCTATGATATTTACACTAGTGAAGTAGCCCTATTCAACTGGATTTGTACTTTACTCATTCATTGATGCATTTGGACATTGCATATTGTTAAGAATGAATGAATGCAATTGTTTTTAAACTATACTATAAAAATTTACTTCGAGAATGTCCATTGAGAATGGACTACAAACAATTAGTAGACATTCATAGGAGTGCACCGTGTGTTGAGAGTCAATGATTTGATTTCGTTTATGGTAAGTAGTTGGTTAATTAAGGTATTTTCTGATTTTATGATTTTCAATATTAATTATCTAATTTCCTTAATATTTTAGAAGGTATAACATTAATTTAAGTTTTATTTTCTTTATTTCGATAATTATGTCGAAAATTAGAAAAACGTTTTTTCGAAAAATATGTAATATTAATTTGAATTTCTAGAAATAATTTTTCCATAATCTTATTAACATGCTTCTGTTCAAGCCGCTGTCATTGATGTTTTGATACATCCAATACCGTGAAATTCATCTTAGAAAATATTTAATAACGCCATTGATGCATCTATTCGAACTCCATGATGGACATCGAACTTTGATAAAGAACAGCACAAGGATGATAGATCGGATTGTGAGAGCGAATTTTGTTGATTTTTGGGTTTTTTCGATTTAGTATCACTTATCACCTATGTCTTCGGTCGTCGGCGTTTGAAGTTTCAACTCATTGGCCCAAGAAGAGAAGACGGTTGATGGTAACGCTATTGTTTAGGGTTTGCCCTAATTTCGTTGTTAGGTTGTGAAAAAAGTATTTTGGTCATTGCCAACATATGTGGTGGGACATAACGCTGACTATAACAAAGTCGGACTTGTATAACACAGGCCAAAAATTCGGTAATCCAAAGTATTTGTGGACACATTACATGAACTTCATTAACTTGCTTAAATTAATCCCCTTCGTGATCATTGCCAACATATTGCGATTCTTCACTATTATTTTTGTTGGATCGACTGAACAATACGCGGGGGGGGGGGGGGTGAATTGTTAGTAGGGACTTAAGTTATTTCGCGGTTAAAAGAACTTAAGCAAAGAAATTGAGACAAGAAGTTTTCCACACACAGAAACTCTCAAGCCACGCCAAGAGAGAAAAAACTGTGACCTGATGCAACGCAGGATTTTGTTTAATTATAAAGGATGCAACACCTTTACAATCTGACACTCGTTCTCAGTTCTAAAGACTTCTGAACCCTCTGGCAACCAACCCTACTCGTTGGTTACTCTTACTCTCGATTTCTCTGATCCCTCGGTTGACAACACACAACCCTCGCTTCATACGTAGGGAAGCACAACTCAATGAAAACCTAAGCTTGGCAGCATGTGAATATGCTCTAATTGATTTCTTTGCTCTAAGTGTTTATTTTTTCTTCTGTTTAGTAGTATTTATAGAGAATAGATTTCGCGTGAAAGCCAGCAGAAGTCCATTACCACATTACTCCCTATCTTGTAGGAGTGATGCTAGCTTATGTGTGACTTGACATGCAAGTCCATCACACCGATCATCATGAATAGATTATGTTCGTTCATTCTTCCTAATACTCACTGCTTTAGGGCTTGCCCCGCCTTTGGGGGCGTGACCTCAGTTCAGTGTCATGGATTGAGCCATGGAATCCGCATGTGATGCGTTGGGGTGTGTTGTCGATTGAGGGGATCGCCCACCGTGCCTATATGGTTATTCACGGATGCCCGACATTGGTGCCAAACTAGCGGCCCCACAATAGGTCCAGTAACCAAAGTGTGGGTTCGGGACATGGTACGGATTGAATCAGTAATCCAATCCGCCCGATGTAGCGGCCTCTACTCGGTTCATTGTAGTTCCATGAGTCATGACAATTGAATTCAAGAAACTTTCGATATTGACTTTGAAAGCGCACTAATCTATTTATTAGGTGGTGCTCATTAGTACAACAAAGACTTCTACAATGGACAAGGCGATCACTTGATTGTTAGTCAGTATTACAAGTGCTTAGAAAACCGGTCTCCCATGATTATCTGACTTTAATGTACAAGCGTTAATTTCCGGTCTTGTTTAAGCATATATAAGTGTGATAGAATTATTATATACAACGAAACATGAAAACAAGGTTAGTAAAGCATAATTCATGTGTGTCCTTTCACCTTGTCACTGCAAATAATCAAATTGTTAGAGTAAAACTTAAAGGAATCGTCCTTCGATTGAATGCTAATTGAGACAAACAAACGCCGTTAGTTGACAATAACAATATGTATAATAATGAATTGTGACAAGGTGATGCATAATAATAGTGTGAAAAAAATGAAAACCAAAACCCTGGAACATTGAAAACATTAAGAAAATCCTACATATTACATGAACGATTAAAAAGCGAGTTTCTACATTGTTTTAATTGAATAAAACTCTAATATAATTGTATCAAAATAGAGAGCGAAAGAATAAAAAGAGTGATAATGTTTTTCGGTGAGTCTATACTCAGATTTATCCCTTATTTCGTTTGTTGATTCAACGAAGAATCGATGCTTTGAATAGGCACTGTGTTTAAAGTGTTGTGAGAGAGAGAGAGAGTAGATGCTATCTCGGAATTCTGTGAAGTGTGGTGCCTTCGGACTGAGCAAGGCAAGCATGTATTTATAGGCACGAGGCAAAACGAGGAAGGAAAAACCCTGCGTTATACGCTACAGAGGAGCGTATATACGCTGCTCCTGCGTATATACGCTCCTAAGTAGGGTATATACGCTGCAAAGTTGCCATAAAATTTTGGAAAGCCAAGCTGCGTATCTACGCTGCTTATGGAGCATATTCGCTCCTGATCAGCGTATATACGCTCCATTTCTGCGTATATACGCTCAATGGTTGAGGGCTTCTGCGTATATATTTTCCAAAAACCTCGAATTTTTGATTTCTCCGTTTTATGTGTTTCCCTTGTTCGACGCCCCTAGAACCTTGCTCTCCAAGCGAGGAGTTCTAGAATTCTAGAAGGTTCCACGTATTTCCGGAGTATATTTCTAATTTCAGTATTTTTTGCGTATTCTGCGTATTTAAACATTGCAATTCATGAATCATAGAAAAATCAGAAAAATAATTTAAAAATTGGCGGATTCAAAAATGTGACGAACATGATGGAAAACAAAAGCATGAGAATCGCCAGCGTAATTTGTTTGAAAACCTTTGAGTTTATCGAGAAACGACAAGAAATATATTTTTGCCTTGTATTTGCCTTTGCTCAATAGTTCCGGTACGACCTCACGTTATTTCCAACTTTTGTGAGTTCAAAGCATCTTTCTGCAGTCGAACAATCGCGAGCCGCGGTAGTTTCATACGGATGTACTCATTTGGGAGACATTTAGGTGTCTACAGAACCCCCACTTTGACTGAGTCTGAAGACGATAGTCTCGTAGACGAAGTCAAAGTATTTCGATTCGGGACGGAGAGCAACTCAAGACGTTCTGCGACCCTGAGTTCCCTTTTTCCAGCGGTACCTGCCAAAACAACGGTTAGTTTTACCTGTTAGCCGGTCCCATCGCGTTTGATTGTGCTTGTATGTGCTCTGAGTCTTTGAGCGGTCATTTCCCCGTCCGGCTGACTCGGAGAAATGCAGCGCGTCCCATTGCTTTCCGAGAAATGAGCATTGACTTGAAAAATGATACGCCTATTCAGGTTAGGACTACCTTGGTGACGGACATAGGTCTGTTTTTATGTCTAGCGATATTTGCATGCAATGTGACTTCTTGTAACTTGTGACCTTATATTGAGAGAGAGGCAAGAGTCATTGATTTTAAAGAGCTTTGATTCGCAAGGGCCTTGTCTAGGCTGGTTGAGACATGTTTGAGAGAGTCTCTGATTTGAAAGGTCTTGTCTAGGTCTGGTTCTAGACATGTTTGGAGGTCTCTTGAATTCTGAAAGGGGCCTTGTCTAGTCTGGTTCTAGACATCGTGAGAGTCATTGAATTTGAAAGGTCTGTCTAGGTCTGGTTGTAACATGATTTGAGAGGTCATTTGAATTGTTGAAATGGCCTGTCTAGATCTGGTTCAAGACATGGTTTAAGGAGTCATTGAATTTGAAAGGGCCTTGTCTAGATCTCGTTCAAAGACATGTTTGAGAGCGTCATTGATTTGAAAGGGGCCTTGTCTAGAATCTGGTTCAAGCCTGATTTTGAGCGAGTCTTGTCTGGTTTGTTCCATAGACATTGATTTGAAAGTGTCTTGGCTAAGGCTTGATCGAGACAATGATTTGAAATGTCTTGTCTTAGGTTCTGACATATCTAGACCCAGTGATTTGAATGACGCTGCCTTTGAACTTTTGACAAGCTAGTTGTAGTCTGGTTCTAGCATGAAGGACGATACCTAGAGTCAATCCTCAAGTACACCACGTTGCAATTGAAGGTGTGCCATTTGCAGAGTGACTTTAGCAAGAAACGGTGATGATATTACTGGACGTGACTGAGACAGCTGACTGTTGATGGAAAGCAGACAGGTCCAACGATACTTTCCACGAATATTCCTCCTTGATAGCCACAAAGATGCATCGCAACACGTAATAGGGCCTTAGAGGAGACGAAGCAAGCGCCCAACTGGAAATTAACAGGCCATCGCATGACCACGAGCCCCCCCAGGCGAGACTTTGAGACCAACCCTGGTTTCGCGCCTTCGACCGTCCACACGTAGGAAGGTGATGGCATCGTGTATCGGATGACGTTCCCCCAATGAAGATGCTTACCTCACCACAAGGCTCAGGTAGCGCTTGTATTTTTGGGTTGCGTCAATGAAGTCCTTGAAGGTCAGCCAAAGGACTAGGCTATGAGTTCGTAGAAATAAAATACGGCAGTCAATAATTTGTGGACTAAGGGATCAAGAATGTGGTCTAGATCTCGACGGTTGCGCTTATATGCTTCTTCAAACCATGGTCCCGTATGTCAGCTCTGCACTGGCAACCATTATCAAATTCCCTATTAGCCAGTCAACAGCACCTCAAAAGGGCCTCAAAATGACTTATATGTTAATCGCCACCCGGCCCACCATCGAACCCTCCGATCTACGAGGCTTCCTATCGGTATCCTTACGGAATCTAGCACCACCGCTAGTCCTTCTGCCATTGCATGTTGGACAATCCTCGTCCACGGTCGCAGAGAGCTTTTGGTTGTGGTAATGTGGGCTGTGAGTTTGAAGGGTTTGCAAATTAGTGTGTTATGAAGTGACCCACGGCGCGCAGTTGCTTTTTGACTCCTTGCTTATTTGATGGGCTTCTGTTTGGATTTGCATGATTTGCATTTTTGAAGCTTTGCATCTTGAACTTTGATTTTGCTCTTTTGTTTTTTTTTTGCCATGTTACATTGTTTCTTTTCTTTCTTTCTGCCCGTGTCTTCGCTACGCGACCGTTGGTCCAATAGGGATTAGTCAGTGTGGGTATGCCAGAAAGGGCCTAAATGATAGGTTGTGGCTCAAGTTTTGCAAGGGATTTTGAATTTGATTTGGACAGAAGGGTATGGAAGAGAGGGGTCATTTGTGGAGCTAGTGAAAGAAGCCTCTTGGGCATTTATTCATTACAATAATTAAATCAGTTATTAAATTAAACCAATTGGGCAATGGTGTTGAGATTGCGCATACGAATTACAGAAAATAAATATTGCCATACAAAGGACATCCTATTAATCCTTGCTGGAATGAAATATTGAAACGTTCACATGTATTAATTTTAAAACGACTTAATCGAACTCAAAGCGTGCATTGAGAAAGATTAGATAAGCTAGACACGGACCTGATGACCAATCCAGAGAAGGCCGGCTTGTCGGCTCAATTGATCCCCTTGTCGGGTGACTCTGGCGTGGACGGTAGCTAGCGTGTTTGATGTTTTGTCCAGCTTGGACAGGAGGTATGGATTAGGCTCTTTTTTTGTGGTCTGAGTGAGGGGTCAGAGACAGTGGGCTTTTGTGGAGGTAGGATTTCGTTGTTTACTCTGCTCTAGGCCATATCACGGGGATCGTGACGCAAACTGCACTAGTGGACCCGAACTTGTTTGAACTGGATAAGTCTTGGTGTGATTTTTGAAACTGACTTGTGGAGTCTTAACGGGCCAGACTATTCTTCATTTAAAGGTGCTGACTCGAGAATCGTTCACTAAATGGCCTATTTCGAATTAAGGACCTCTTGCCCTACGGCACTTGAAGTTAATGGCCTAGACCTTGAATCATAATTCCTAGGGTGTGAGTCTATCGATCAACCTCAGTTCAATTTTAAGTTTCTAATGGAGTAGCGCGCTAACCTACTTCGGACTTTATGTGCTCTTGTTGAAATTGAATTGAACTAATTCAGATTCAGTTCTATGTTGGAATTGAACTGAAACCTAAATTCAGTTTAAAGGTTCAAGCGAAGTTCGATCTCTAAAGTCAGATTAGACCTTGATTGGAATCGACCCTACTCAGATTCTAGGTCGCATGGAGTCCTGAATTGATTTTGAATGGGCTCATGGATCGTCCAACTCCATGTCTTGACCCATAGCATTAATGACTGGTCTTGCTGAGTGGTTAAAAGCTTTGGACTGAATGAAAGAGTCACAGTACACGCCACTTGTGAGAACACAAATCCGAATTTTCAACTATA